>BMAW01010099.1:139681-160781 GCA_019974015.1 Nephila pilipes
AACGGCTCTCGTAACAGAGCAGCCGTGTTTTATCAAGAAAAAGGTGATATGTGAATTGTGTATGTACATTCTGGTTGATTTTTGTCATCAATGTTGATCACAATATAATATAAATTAAAATTATGCTGTTAATATAAATTAAAATTATGCAATTAACTCTTTTGACTATAATGTGTAAAATTAATGATTACATTAAGTAACAACAAACATTGATTACATTAAGTAACAACAAAACCCATAAGATACACCGATGTAACAATTTACACTTTATGAAGCCACATAAAACTTCAGTTTTTATTAACGTTGCACTAAAAGCAACACGAGGGCTATTGACGACGGACCTCGTAATTTTGAAACAAGTCAAGTCACGACGTAAAACTTCAATTCACAATCGTTGTTAGTAAAGATAAGATATTTGAAATGCCTCAACTGTCTTATATTTCAATCAATCATATTTATTTATGGTTTCTGATTCAGAATTAAAAGGCATTTTGATTTCAATTTTTATAGCATTTATGGTCATATATTTTTGCGAAAACTATAATGTATCCTATTAAGCTCGGAAGAAGTTAAAAGTACGAAAGGTGTAACATTAAGATAGCGGTTTATCTTATGCTTTAAATCGTGTTTACAAATTCGATGTATATTATATTATATTATATTATATCATATATTATATTATATATATTATATTATATTATATATATAAAGATCTTTTTTAAAATCTGAGTTTTTCGAATTTATTTTCACTTCCTAATGGATAGTAACTGATATTCTGTTAAATCTTACATAAGAATGTCAAGCAAAAACTTTCTTATTTTTTCTGTTATTGAAACCTGATTATCTTAATAAATGTTTTTGAAAAGTTTGTGTTAGTACACTATGGATGTCCTAAAACAGATTGATTATGAATGTTTGTTTCCGTCCGTCCGACGTAGAAGCACAAAATAAAAACTATTGGCGACAGGTGTCGTAATTTTTAACTTTGGTCGTGTGTCAAGGTGATATGGGAACTTTTAACTCCCTCACAAAACTTTCACACCAAACAAACGTCTGAATGTCAACCAATGATTTTGAATGTTGACCAATTAATACTCTGGGATTCAAGATTCAATGCCTACCGCAAGTCTGCGATGTTGACATTTAAGATACAGGGACTTTCCTTTCGACACATTCTTTTAAAATACTCTCTGTGTGTTTTTTACTAATACAATTAACATAAGATTTTACTAATACAACTAAACTTCCTACCGACTGTAATGAAAGATATTTAAAAAGTTAGTTCAAGATTAATAACACAATCTGAATACATGGCCGAAATGAACAATTTTTTTTTTCGTAACAAGAATATTTATTGATGCTAGCATAAAAAGCGTTACGTACTGATGGATTTAGACCGGATTCTGGCCACCGAGGCCGGAGAGAGAGACCATATGAAGATTACAGCAGAGTGAGAAGAGTGGAGAGCATAAGAGAGAAATAATTGACTTTAGCGTTGATGTTTCTACGGGCGCATAGAACGCGGAGTGCTCTTCAAGCCCGAATCATGAAAAATAATGGTTTTTTTTGAAAAAATGGAATTATCATGCTAAAGAGTAGTGTCCAGGGAATATGTAGAAAAAATGTCGTAAAAATCGGACCTGTAGAAAGTTAATTAGAAGCAAAAGAAAGAGTCGATGCATCAGCAAAACTAGCGACATCTGGTGGAGGAAAAGTCTTTGGAAGGTAGAACTGAGTGAAGAACGACTTGGAGAATTTTCTTGCTTCTCTTGAAATGCAGGCGGATGCCTGTGTTGCTATTGGTTGAGAGGTGAAGAACTCTGATGCTGCTGTTGGCTGCCCTAAATATAGTTTAACTTAGTATATATAGGGTGGGAGGGATTACCACCAGGGAACAATACTGCTGACTTGGATGCCATCCTCGTCCCAAACCATAAAGTAATTCTTTTCGGAGATTTTAATGCAAAACACCCCTACTGGAACCCTGGTAGGGTAAATAAAAATGGTACAATCATCTGCAACTGGGTGGCGGCCTCCGCACTTGATGTTACTGCACCAGATCATCCTACTCACTTCCCCCACAGAGGTCCTCAAAACTCTATCCTCAATTTCGCAAAAGCCAAAAACCTCGCTCACTCAGATATATCTTCTATCAACGAACTTAGCAGTGACCATAATTCCATAATAATTGATCTCTTACTTTGCAGTATTCTTCCCCCCCCCACTTTAAGAACGCACAAGATTACAAACTGGGTGAAATTCCAAGAAATTATCCACCAAACGATGCCAGGAAATCCTAAAATCAATCCGAAAATCATAGACGGTGCAATAGAAAATTTCAACTCCATCATCTCACAAGCAATAAATTGCTCCTCTGTCACTAAAGTGATAAACACCCCTCCCCCATCTTAAGCTTCCTCAAAACATAAGAAATCTCATTAAAATAGGTTTAGAAAGCTTAGGAACCAGGCAATATACCGCCTCCCCTACAAAAGAGAAGTAAACACTCTCATCAGACAGATTTGAACCTTAATTCAAGAGCACAAAAATAGAAACTGGAAGATTCTGTTGGAAACTCTCAACCCTGAAGATAACTCACTTTAAGACTTAAATAAAATCATAACTAGAAAAACGTACAATATTCCTCCTCTCAGTGGTCCGAGCGGAATGTCCCATTCCGACTTCGAAAAAGCAGAAGCTTTTAAAGAAACTCTCGAAGATAGCTTTCAAGAAAATACAGAACCATTCTCAGACGAGAAAATTGAGGAAGTCGAAAGAAAAGTTTCTAATTTCCTTGCAAATAACCAATCAAAATCCACCCTTCCTTTGGAACCCCCAGTTGAAATCAAGCAAATCATCAGAAAACTTGTAAATAAAAAAAACACCTGGTCCTGATTCTATTCTCAACATTGCTCTCAAATACCTGCCTGACAAAGCAATTACGAACATCACTAAGATTATCAACAAATGCATTATGTTCATCTACTTCCCATCAAATTGGAAAGAAGCTAATAATGTCATGATATTTAAACCAAAGCAAGACCACAAATTCACCCAAAATTGCAGACCTATTAGCCTATTATGTGCCACTGCTAAGATAATCGAGAAGATTATCTTATAAAGAATCAAAAATCACTGCAAAGAAATTAACTGTATCCCCCCCGAACAGTGTGGTTTCCGCGAGGGTCACTCTACCATCCATCAATTAATCAGAGTCACCAATATCATTAACGAAGGTTTCATTCATAAATTTCATACTATAGGTCATCTTCCTGGGTGTAAAGAGAGCTTTCGGCAGGATGTGGCACGACGGTCTGTTGTACAAAATGATCCTTCTAAACTTTCCTTATCAAAATTGTTCATAGCTTCCTGCAAAACAGATCTTTCAGAATAAAAATTAAAGATAGTTTTTCTAATAATGGTACTATGGCTACAGGCTGTCCACAGGGGTCAATTTAAAAACCCCTATTGTACAATATTTTCAGTTCAGACGCCACAGTCAGTGTATGCCTCTTTGCAGATGACTGCCGTACTTGCACAAGGATCATACCTCAAATATACCATTAAAGTTCTTCAAAAGTACCTCGACATTCTCGAACTTTGGTTAACTGACTGGAGGATCGCAATAAATGTCAATAAAACTCAAGTCATTATCTTCAGAAGATATGGAAAAAATGACCCTACCATGAATTTAAACCTTTTCGAAGAAGAGATCAATTGGGTTTCTGTTGTACTCTACCTGGGACTCCAAATAGACTCCAAACTCACCTACAAACAGCATATCAGATATCTTTCCGAAAAATTCCCCTATGCATCTCACTCATTGGCAGAAACTCACCTCTTTCCCTTAAAAACAAAGTGTTGCTGTACAAACAAGTTCTTCACCCAATCATCACTTATGCTGTCCCCGTTTGGGGGTTGCCGCAACCACCCGTATGAAAAAAGTTCAAGTAATGCAAAATAAGATCCTAAGAATTATGACAAATTCCCCTTGGTACATCAAAAACTCACTTAATCATAACGACTTAAATATTAATTCCATTGAAGACTACATCACCAAGCTATCGTGAAATGTTTTCACCTCCATCTTTAATCACAATAATGAAATTATCAGAGCTCAAACTATCTTTACCAATCCTCATTCAAAATTCAATTTCGCCTACAAGACAACCAAATGGTCTCTTCCCTTGAAACCTTCATGGTGATTATCATTATTTGTCTAATAATACTTCACTTCTCGTAAGGATTATAATATCTCCCCTTGTATTTCATATTGGCTACAACTAACTCATATTGTGTTAATACTGAATGGTTTCACAGGTACTCCTCTGATTTATTTTTCTTCTTTCATTAATTCCAACTACTTCATCTCACCGAGTGGTGCCATCTGCTGGACTTTTCATTCACCACTTATTCCTACACTCTGAGAAAAGCGATGACTCGCTGACGTTCGTCAGCCATCTCAGAGAGACCACCAAGGAATTATTATTCACCCTGCGGACTCCGACGCGATCGGACGTTCTATAGATACTGAGCTTAATTGACAAAAAGATTTTTAATTGCCAAAGCAGCACTTTTTAGTGCTATTGTGCGAAGGTGAGTAACTTCTTTTCTAAAATCTGTAACGATCTCGGTACGAATTCTTATAACTATGGCTCGGATATGGAATGCACAATACCTCACGACCAAATTTACTAAGCTCACCAAGTCTAACCCATTACAAGAAAACCTGCGAGACCCTGAGATTAATGAATGAACGTCCAAGAGTGCTCTAAATGCAACATGAAGATACCTACTCTCACGTCTGCCACATCGAATCCAGATACATAGACAGAGAGAGCGACTCTTACAAAGGAGCATACGGACTATATTTCTCAGCCAAGGAAGCAGCAGAAAAGACAGAGGGTGAATATTTCTCTTTTCCTAAATGCCCTATATCAGGCTGCCCAGTTCACACACATTTACCTAACACACCTGAAAATAACACAGCAATAGAACTCATAGCAAACCTGGGAGAAGTCTTCAATAAACTCCCAGGCCTAATCAAACACCTCCCCAGCATCAAAGCTGCTAAAGGAGCTGAAAACAAGAAATACACGCTGATTAAAACGCTCATGGACAAAGAATATCACACTTTAAACTCCTTAGCCTCAGTTTGTGTTCTTGGAACGCAAACGGGGCACTCTCTCATATTTTAGAATTAAGAAATTTTCTACAGAAGCATAGCCCTGA
Organism: Nephila pilipes; assembly: GCA_019974015.1. Classification (NCBI taxonomy): domain Eukaryota; kingdom Metazoa; phylum Arthropoda; class Arachnida; order Araneae; family Nephilidae; genus Nephila; species Nephila pilipes. The sequence continues at coordinate 144,914 of BMAW01010099.1, forward strand.
TATTTTATTATTACAAGAAACACATATGAGCCCTGCCGTGAGTGGCAGCACATGTGGCTGAAGAATCACGAATGTACCCTCTGGGCTGTCATGGTGCTGTAGATCCATATTAGTGATGATCGTGTGTCGTATGCAATGACACTTTACACCATCACACCAGTTGTGGGAGCGATGTGCCGCGAGACAATCATCGCGAGGCCTCCACACTCGTAAACGATTGTCCTTGCTACCCAACTTGAATCTTGATTCGTCTCTAAAGACGACCTGATTCCATTGGATTGCAGTCCAATCCCTTCGAGCGCAACACTACTCCAAACGGAGGCGACGGTAAATATGTATCAATTACAGTACACGTAATGGGCGACGCGATGACAACTGTCCTTCTGTCTTGCGATGGTACGGACTGACACAGAGCCCGGTAGTGAAGGTGCTGTTTGTGTAATGGTGGATAATGAGACAGTTGGGGCTATGCGTGTTTGTCATATGATGTGAAGGTCTTCTCGACTGTTGGTCTGTAGAGGGTGTCCTAAGCCTGGTCTCTGTGCAGCCGACCTCTCTTTTGTCCACTGGTCCCAACACCTCCTCACAGTAAAGTCAGAACGGCCTAAGTAGTGAACTCTTCGCCGAACTGACCAGCCGGTTTCCATCATCTCTATGATTCTTCCTCTCTCGAACTCTGACAGCTGCTCATATTGTCTCCGATTGCAGCGTAATGGCATCTCTGGTTATAAAGCATCCCTATGCAACAGATTAAATACACGTAAACAAGCTCTCCTTAACTGTTTCATAATCCGAGTAAAACGAAGTTAAACTTCTTCAAATGGCATTGCGTAATGTGTAATCACGCTGCATTTTTAATCATTTACATATCTGCCTGACACGTAACTTCATGCCCTGTTTCATAGCAATCCCACTCTTACTTCTTGGTACGCAATCTTTTATGGAAATGAGTGCATATAGAAGCACTTTTCGAAAACATTTTTTCCTATTTTATGCAATATATATTTTCACATTATACATGTTTTGAAGAAACTTTAAAGATATAGTAAGACTTCGGAAAAGATTTTTTAAAATTCTAATTTTTAACGCATTTTAATTTGTCTTTGTTCCAAATCTGCCCGGAGCGAAAGTAGTTCACGATATAGCAATATCTGCATTTTTAGGTATAGTATAAATGTCATCCTATATCTACATTTTGTTCCTCTGCATAACTAAGTGCTTAGTTTCTAGGTTTGTCGATACGTGGCGATAGTATTCACTGTTCATGCATAAACTCAAAAATAAATTGTTGGATAGATAGGACGTAATATATATTAACAAAATCTGGGGTCATGAATTCATTTGAAAAATTTGATAAGCTTACAAAGCTATTATGAATATATAAATTATAAAAGTACAATGCCACACCTTTTATATTTGACGTGTAATAGTCCGTGTGGTATATGATAGTAATAACGTTACATAAGCGTATATACTCTTGAAATAGGAACGTCGAAGAAATTGAATCGAATTAATAACTGAAGGAAGAAAATATTTAATTAATATCTTATTAAAATACTTTTTTGGATTTTTAAGAATATTTAAGTATTATTAAATTACTTGTTAACCGGCTTTAATTCCACATCAATAATGATTTATATAACTGTGTGAATTGGATCAGTTTTATTAGCATTGCACTTGAAGCAACTGAAGGGCTATTGGCAACAGACCTCGTAATTTTGATCCTCGATCAAGGGACGAGGACGACACTTGAGCTTGCACCCTCTTTCTTAACTTCCACACTACACCAAAGGGAGAACTTTGAGCCCTGATAGATTTAACGTGAATCATCCACGGCTACATGACGGTTCTTTAGCGGAAATGAGATCTTTAGTGGCACAAGGGTTCGAAACCACGACCATAACCACTAGGCTATCGTAGCCACACGACCGTACGGACGAGTTCGATTTTGTGAATGACAAGAATGAAAAGAAAGCGGATACAAACCTTCTCCTTTTCGATCGAATGTTGATCAATGGGAAATCAACGAAAACTCAGCTAAGTTTTTCACACTTTTAATTAAAATTTTTGAAACTTTAAAAAGGAGTCGTGTAGATCTCAGGACTTTTTCATTTTTTATTTCTTTACTTATGCTAAAATACTTTATATTTTTTGGCTCACTACTCGAAAAGTTAACATAATTGCTTGCTTATCCCGATTTTTGGTAACCAATAGAATATTAAAGAGGAGCAATCTTGCTATATAACATGTTTGCTTTGGTGTGCCATGTTTGTATTTTACAACGTTTTTCTGAATTTCACTTGGTGTGTGTGTGTCTGTGTGTCATCAAATTTTCGATCGTTAATTTAACCAACTTCCCATCAAGCTAGAGCTTTGAAATTTTGGGAATCGTTCGTACTCGCCTAACAATGCAATATTTAGACGTTTGCGACTAGTTTTAACTCTAATTTTTTTAAATAATGCAGTTTAGCCCAATCACTTGGCGCAATTTGAATAATTGCTAAACTTGGCGAAATGTTTTTTTTTTTTTTTTGGCTGAATGTTAAGTCCGCTTCGCGGACCAATTTAGCAACATTTGGCAAAATACCGCCAAATAATTCCTGTCTCTAAGAGTGGTTTGACTAAACTGTATTCCAACCATTTAATTTACCGGATTAATTAATTTTAGTTAGTTTTAACGTTGTTATGTATTTCACTTGGTGTGTGTCTGTATGTATGTGTATCAGTGTGTCATCAAATTTTCTATTGTTAATTTAACCAACTTCCCATCAAGCTAGAGCTCTGAAATTTTGGGAACCGTTCTTATTTGCCTAACAATGCAATATTGAGATATTTGCGACCAGTTTTAACTAATATTTTAATATTTTTTTTAATAAACTTTGCCAACATATAAAAACGTTGTTTTTAAAAACGCTGGTTTTTAGTTCGAATTATTTCTTGTAATATGCTGAACAGGAATATAATTGCTGTTTAGTATATATTTGATTTCTTATTTATTCTTCTTTATCAAAGGAAAAGTAATAATAAGTATTTTCGGATAATGCTATATATATATATATGATAAAGCAATAAATTTATCATTAAAAAACATAAAAGTAACAATTAAAATCCAAAATGTGTGTGTGTGTATATATATATATATATATATATATTGTTGGTTAAGAATAATTAATGTATTTATATGCTGAGTAGTTTGTTTGAGGCAAACATCCCATAAAAGTGCTTTTCATCATGTATATTCTGCTAACTTGTACACCCATTCGCAAACAATTCACGATTTGTTTGATGTTTCAAATCCGAAACTCTTTTATATCAGTAAAAGTATTCATACATACTTTTGAAATATTTTTTATTACTTATATGCATTTTGTTAGTTTTGGGCTAATATTAGTTTTATTAGTTCACTTATTTTCCAAATCGTTGGTATAAAACGAATCTAAATTTTTTTTCTTGTATTTAAAAAAAAAAAAAAAAAGATAACTAAAAATTCTTATATGTATTAATTTAAGATTTACCAATTAATGTATTTAATCGCCAAACAATTTATCATTGGTTATCATAATTCATCTAGTATATTAAATCCATAACGCCATGTTTTATGTTTCAAAAATCATAACAAATTGCAAAAATTAACAGTAGTGTGTTTTCGTTAATTTCCTGATATTTATCTGTAGATCATCATGTCGAGTAAATATTGTATGGAATTTTACACAATTTCAAAGGCTCGGTATGAAGAAAAATTGTTGTATAAAGGGAAACAACTTCCTGATCCATTTGATCAGATAGAGAATAACCATGCATTTTCTTATAAGAAGAAATTGTACCCTCCAATCCAATTTGGAGACATTTATATCTACTAAGTGGGAAGAGTATGTTTGTATACTAGAAAAATATAAGAAATGTCAAGAGTTTAGGGATACGTATAATTATGTATTGAGGGGGAAAGTAAGTCCCATTTCATTATACAGAAAGAATGGTCTTATACATGTGCATATTAACATGTAAAGTACAAGCTAGTCAATCTGACTAAATATCTTCAGTGTTGTGTGTCATTTTCCACTAGTGATGTAGTTCATAGTGAGCATTGTACGTGCGTGCCTAGTTATGCATTGTTTAAAATTGTTTTTAAAAATGCAAATAAACTTAAGAGAAAGCATATTTTTGTCATAATTTTCTCGGGATTTATATGGCATGAATTAACTATAATAATTTATTATAAATTTCATTAATTTACATTTATTCAGAGAGATTCTAAGTAGTTTAATATTCTAAAAATAGTTCTTCATATTTCTTATGACTTAAGGCATTTAACACTAGGTTTACCATGAGTTGGCATATACCTATTTCTACCAAAGGGGTCAAAATGACTCCTTTCGGTATTTAATTCGAAAACTTGTAAATTGACCTATCCATCTATTTTGAAGTTAAAGTAGAAAACTCTAACTTCAATAAAACTACATCAGTTGTAATAATTAGTTTTTATTATTCTTTTTATTTCTGATATTTTACCGTAAGGCATTTTTCACTAATTGCAATTTTTTTTCTTCGCACAAACTCCACAAGCGTATTTTTTGCAACTGTCACAGGTAATTTGGGTTTTATTTTTATTGCAAAGGGATGTTTGGCATTTTTTTCTTCTTGATCCGAAACTCTCAATTGCATCCACCAACAGCTCATTCAAATTTTCTGATTTGGATGAACTTTTGTATACAGCAGCAAGCTCTTCTGCCAGCTGGAACAAATAATCATTCCTAGATATATTTTCACCTGTGATTTCTTTATACAACATCCAAGATTTGATCCCAGCCAAGTCTGGGATATTGAAAAACACTTGCAGAGGCCATCTTTGAGAAGACGATTTTACAGTATATTTTCGAGCCATTTGGTCTGTCAAGTCAATTCCGTACTAGGTATTATTATAATGTGCTATTGATTGGGGTAATTTTTTCTTCATTTATGTCAATTTTGATGGAATTGTGCTTGGAACTAAAAAGTCTTCTTGCTTCTTAGATACACACATTTTGTTAACCATACTTATTTCTATATTTATATCTATATTTGTGTGCTTCCCTATCAAGCCGTTACATATTTAAATTTAAATGTATGTATTCTCAACAATTTTTATTCGAATGGTCAAAATGATCCCTATGGTAAAAGCATGTATACTGTATATATTCCTCCGAAGCTAAAAAAAAAGAAGGAAAAGATAAGATTTGCAATTATATGTCTTATAAATGTAAATAACAATTAATATAAATATTCTTGTAAAATACGGCAATAATTTTCTTGAAGAAAATTAACAAAAAGTTTTTCCAGAGTGATCAAAATGACCCCTGCAAGATATTATTTGAATTTATTCATCTCGGCATATGCTCATGTTGTATTTCAAAATAGCATTCTTTCAGATGAGAAGTTTGTTCTCATGTTACAGCATTATTGTTTGTTGAAGAGATATCAAATAAGGAGGAGAATCCTGCACTAATATCTTAGGCTTGTATGTGGAATAAAATTAACAAGAAAGTAAGCTTAATGAAATGGTTAAAAATTCAATGATTCAGTTTTAAGCGAGCATTTCATTTTAAAAAGTTCTACATATATTTTAACTATGAAATACTTAAGAAATAAGTGCATATATTGTAACCAACTCAATATATGAAGAATTTTTTTTTTTCAGAAGCGAACTTCTGTCAGAAATAATTTTTCCATACATTCATCCTCGCTTGTGTGTAGAAAAAAGCAAAGTTTTATTACTTTGTTAGAAATTTTACAAACACAGATTAAAAAATTAAACCATTTTAAGTTATCTATGTAATGTGTGTGGAGATCTTGAATATTTCTCAAACATATAAAGCAAATTGATTTATAGCATTATTTTTACCAAGTTGATCCAATACCAAATGCTCTCATGAATTTTAGTCGGAAAAGAAAATGTCAGAAAAAATATTTTAAAAAAAAATCTGTGTTGTAATTTGAATAGGCATACGCAACTTTTACAACAGTTATTATAAGATAAATATATATAAAAAGGATCCTTCAAACCAAAATTAATTTGCATTTAAATTTATATATAGATTTCTGTGGAATCATCTTTTGTATTAGATCATGTAATGAATGTTGAATTTCTTATCATTCAAGACTCGACTGTTTATTTCTGGTTTTAAACATATTCCGAAGTTCCTCGCTGATGTAATTTTTTTTATTTGTGTTAACTGGTTTTGAGGCCAGTGTGCGTACTTGTAAGATGTTGTGTATTAGGTGCGATACTCTCTCTTCGATTTCATCTCCTGTGTTATATGGAGGCGTTACAAATAGACCGAACAGAAATTTGCGACCCTTTTTATCAATTCTACATAGTTGCCATTAAACCGAATATGGCTGCATGATAACCAACTTGGCAACTTATCGCCCCCCAGAAAATTCCAGACATCGCCAAGGCACCTAAAATAGGATCCAATCATAAAATTTTTACCTCATGCCAATACTTCAAACTATATATATATATATATATGTATTCTAAATTATCATTTCACAATGTAAATCATCTCAATCATATTGAAAAAAAAACATATAACTTTTTTTTTTCTTTTTGCAATACTGACTAAATGTACATATAATATCTTAAAATTATAATCGCAAAATGAATGTTTTTTTAATAATGTTGTGACAATTTTAGTTCTTGTGCAACATTATTACATCATGGAGCACAAGAAACAATGAATCCACGCAATAAAAATTCGAGCGCGGCAAATTTTTGGTAGTTTACTACAAAACAGAATCAAGCAACGTCTGAAACAAAATCCTCAAAATTATTTAAGAAATCGTTACAAAACATGAATAATATACTATGAACTTTAACCTGTTAAAAAATGCTTCTTACAGAGCATTGAATTAGCATTTACTTTCCAATCTTTTTGTTGCATAGCAGCCTCCCCTGCTGACCGAAAAGGTGTACCAATTTTCATTCTACCTCCAAATGCGGAACATAAAGTTCCATGTCTACTCTTTTTCGTTGAACTCATTCCAAAAAGAGAGAGAGAGAGAAATTCTTTTATAAAAATATAAAGTAAAAGTCTAAATACTTCCAAGAACATTTACAATATAATGGAGATATCACTATAATCGGATGGACGAAAGATTCGTAAATACTGAAGCGTCCCTATGCTTTAAGTTTGAAGTGTCAATTTATTCACAAGCGATTTTTTTTCTTCTTCTACTATATTATTGAGCTTCAAATCTTCTGAGCTAACAGAAATTAAATAGCATTTCTTCCATAATCATCTTAACATTAGTTAACTTTTTCATTAAATAAAATGAGAATTAAATTGAGAATGTTATTTTCATCTATTTACCACTTTTAAAGTTACAAAACATTGTAATACTATAAATATTGATATATCACTACATAGATTTAATCGTAAATGGAAACAAATATAATTCCATTTACAAAACGACAACGAAGCCAGCTCGCAGTGCCTTAAGATCGATTGAAACTTTAAAAGTCGTTGAGTGGTGAATTGTTTCCATTTACGTTTTGAAGAAATATTTATTACTCTTAGAACCCAATATTTTAAATGTTTTGACAATGTATGAAACTATTGAATAATTACAACTGAATTTAATGTTTCACTTGTATAAAAAAAAAATATGCCAAACAACTAAGGAATTCGAAAAACTGAAAATTAAAAGAGAAAAAACTTTTGATATGAGTGTATCATACAACGGCGAGTTTGATCTTGGCGCTACTATGAAGTTACAGACGTTATCTTTGTTTTTATCTGAAAAAGGATCGAACTTTGACGATTACGGGGCAAGAGCATTGCAACTAGCTGAGTCCAGCAGCGAAAAAAAAATCAGAAAATTATATTTCTTTCAGGTGAGAAAAGAGATCCAGATTTTGAGAAAATGACTCCAAGAGAGAAATTTCGTGCTGGAATTTTCTTACCAATTATCGACAAACTTGTAACACAATTAAACAAGAGAAGGGATTACTACGAAGCTGTCTAGATAAGATTCCAGATATTCAGAAATATTTATGAAAAGGAGCAAGAAAATGTGACAGATCAGGAGAAATACTTGGCTCAAAGCAACCCCAAAGACATTGATGAAGAACAGTTTGTACAAGAGTGTCAGCATTACAAAATGTACACGAAGGTGGAAAAATAGCAACAGCAAGAGGAATATCTTCCTACATTAAGAAAAATAAGTTGGAAAGTACATTCCCAAATTTAGAAGTCGCTATGAGAGTTTACTTGACTTTTTGTCATAAACAAAAGCGCTGAGAGAAGCTTTTCTGCTCTTGAGAGAGTAAAAACTGAAATAAGATCTACTATGGAAAATGAAAAGCTTAACACACACAGTTTGATGTTGCTATGCACTCAAAATGATATTATAATGGAAATTGATTACAATAATGTCATGAATGATTTTGTAATGATCAAAGCTCGAAGAAAACCTTTGTTGTACAAGTACAATGACAGTGACCCAACAAAGAATAAGCATGTCTAAAAGTAAAAGATAGTAAAACGAGAAGAGATGAAAAATATGATAATTAACAAGTTGAAAATAGTTCATACAATGATGAATACTCTGCACTGTAATTTCAAAACATTTCATTAATTTACTGAACTAATTCACAAAAGAGTGGGTGGATGGATGGTCCGTCAGGTAAGAAATGAACAAGAGCGGCCAAATCATGCCTCTATCCTTTCCTTACGGCTGCCTGTTTTCAATCTGGGACATGGCGGATCCATATGTGGTGGATAATATAAAGACATTTCAGAGATCAAAAACAAAGAAAGGGAGAAGAGTAAGAGAGTTAAGAGAAAATACCACCCGAACCAAAACTGGTAAGGTAAGAACTGGAGAAATGGGGTGCTCTGGAAATGGGGGGGGGGGGAACAATTTGAAGTGCTTAGGGAGCCGGGAAGATAAAAGGAACCAGGACGAAAAAAAATTGCCTCAAAAAGAGGTATTCCTTATTCAAGGTATTCTTAATAAAGGTTCTACTGAATTTATATACGGTTTACGGAAAAGTTATGTTAATTTGGAATGTGAAAAAAAAATGCATTTCTTATACATTTAATTACATTTTTGCATAATATGATTTCAGTCGTTACGGGGATTGATTTATAAATATTTCAAATGCAAGCCTCGTGAGTAAAGTGAGAAAAAAATTACTTATTCAAGTTGTTTTATACACATATCTCCAAGCTCAGAAAAAGATCGAACCCTTCTTGGACTAAATGATAACTAGTGATGCTTCAAAAACAACGCAGGGAAAAGATTATCCAGGGAACCATGACAACCTGATACCTCCTTCCCTAACCAACAAAGAAAACCCGGCCCCAATTTGCTAAAGAGCAGAAAGAGTGGACTTCTGATGTGTGGGAAATTCCATGTTATCTGATGAGTCAACATTCAGCCGATTTTAGAACGATGCACGTCAAATCTGTCGAGGCTCAACCCCACCCTTGTGGTATGTTGAGGAAGTTAAGAGAGGGAGGTGACAGCTCAAGTGTCGTCCTCGTCACTTGACCAAGATTCAAAATTACGAGGTCCGTCACCAGTAGCCCTCGTGTTGCCTCATGAGCGCGTTAATGAAATCAACCAACCGCAATCACACTGTCATACAGATTTATGAGGACTGAAGAGTTTTGGTCCATAATGTGATTAAATTTCAATGAATATAATCAGAGTGTTCTGAATTATTAGAAGATTTTACTGTAAAACAAAATACAAGACTTCAGGACATAACAACAATTTAAAGCAATTAACAATGTATTTTTAAAAGTTTTATAAATTAAAATATATTTCCTATGATAGTGAACAGAGTACTGAATTTCGGAAACAAATAATTATTATAGTAGAAATAAATACGTAAAATATTAACATAAATAATAGTATCCTTTTCAGACAAAAAGCATTAAAGTACATCCTTGGTTAAAATGTAATCATTACAATCATTAAATCATCTTAATAACAACGAGCATAGCATACGAGTATTACATTTATTTTTCGTAACACAGGTTAAATCCATAAGAAAAATTTTAAAATTATAATCACAAGAGAAATGCTTCCGAATGAAGATGTGATAATTTCAATTCTTGCGCTGCAAAACTACATTAGACAGCACAAGTATCAATGAATTCAATGACAAAAATTAATATATGACAATAGAAATAAGTTACATTTAATATATACTCATGGACAAAAAAAATTAGCGCACCAAGAAATAATCGCGGAATCGTAACGAAACTTGGCATGAAGGTACATGTAGGGGAGATATGCAAATGATTAGAATTAGTCCTACATTTGTGCCCATCATTGCTGCTGCTCCATCAGTGATTACATTTAATTACTTATCGTAAGGAAAATTTTAAAAGCCTTCATTATATCTAAACGATGAGTTGTGTTTTAGCGTTTTTCCATCTCAAAACACTAATTGAATAAAAACCTCTATTTTGAGGCTGATTCATAGTATCGGTTGATTTACCAACCGCTAAACTATATGCTACACAATTATTTATATTTCCATGAAATTGAGAAAATATCTCCGCTGTATTAAGTTGAAAATATTAGTATTTTGGGATCCAATGTCTTAACTATATCCAATAAAATTTAGTTTCGTTCACTTTCATGTTGGATTCATCGGGCTCCTAGAGCGCGGAGCGCTATTCTAGCCCGAATCTTGTAATTTAGAAGTTGTTTTGAGAAGAAATTGAGATTTCCTTCTTCGTAGTGGTTTCTAAAATATAGAGGGAAGAATTTGGAAAGTTAAGTGTTTTCGATGAAAAAGTTCTCAGAATAACCAACGTCACAAGTGACATCTAATGGATGAAAGAGTCTCTAAACAGCAGGAAAATGGATTCTTGATGGAAGGTTGATTTGGATGATGTCCGCAGATTCTTTTTCATAAGAAACTCCATTATATATAGTATATGGTCGTTTTATTCACTGGTACTCCATGCTATTGTAAAACTAACTTCTGTGTGTTAAGGTTTTATAATTTTCAGTAAATTTCGACAAAAAATAGATTTGATTATTAATTGAAGATTTTAACAATTATAGTTTTTTTTTTAAATCGTAACTCAGATTTTGCTGGATATTGAGTTGTAAATTCTGGTTGTAATTTTTCATAATGGCATTTTAAATTCCTTACTTTAAAATTATTGACTGTTGAATTAAAAATTAAGCAGTCAGCTTTATCATTTTCCTCTGTGAAAGCATAGTCTTCATATTCTTCTTTAAAATGTCCTTTTTTTGTGGGTATACTTTCACTTTATTTAAAGAGTCGTTTTCGTAAATATTGTGCAGAAGTTAATTAATAAAATTAAATTATATCAAAATGATATTGATTTCAAATTATTACTGTTGGATAAACTAACTCCTCGTTAGAGGGCGCCCCGCTTTGTTAGAGAAAGATGTTAGTGAGAATTTTATTCATAGATCTTCCAGACACGCAAGTCAACGTGCATACGTTATTCCTATTAAATTTATTTGTTGTAATAATTTGTTTTTTGATGAAGAACTGTCAAATTGGGCAATGAAGCACCAATTCAATTATTGACCAACACGTGGTGCATTCGGACAAAAACAGAACGGATATTGAAATCATCGTCGACATTGAATCTAGGTTAATGAACTTTTTATAGAAATTGAATTTACATGGAGAAAAAGAAATCCGTCTGAAAATCTTTCAAAATTAAAAAAATAAATAAAAAATAGCGTTCTGTGGTATGGTCTTTATTGATAAAATCGATTAGTGAAATAGAAGGAGGGAGAAACTGTTGTTCTGTTTGAAGTATTTTTGGAACAATTACGTCAAATAGTAATGCTAGAACGATGGTAATATTTTTATATTTGAAATTATTCACAAAGTATAAAGAAAATAAATTCTGTTCTAAATATGTATTTGAATAGTAACAAAACATGAAATAACAAAACATAAACATTACATGAGTGGGATCCCAATTTAAATTTACTGTAAGACATTATATTTAACCAACGGCGTTTCCCGACAAAGTTTTCTCAGTAACATCCACCAGAGGCGCTGCAGTCATGGGAAGATCACTTTCATAGAGCAAATATTTTTAGCCTTAATGAGCACGTATTTTAAAATTTATAATTTTCGAAAGCAAATCAATGAAAGGAAGAACTCATTTTATCGTATTATTTGAATTATAGTTATGCAACGAAAATTAGTAAAAATTGGTTTCCTTTACTTGAAATTATTTGCAACTTGTTTCGTTATATAAATGAGTAAGTATGGCTTACATACAACAGACTTTTATTGCAAATGTATTTTTAATATAATATTTTTTTTAAAAAAAAAATGCCATTAAAATATAGTTTTTGTAAACTATTGTTAATAACGGTTCACCAGAATACCTTAGAAAATTATCAATTCTTATCGCAGTTGAATAAAATTAATATCTTTATTACTAGCTGTGTCAATGGAAATGAATTGCAGAATCGATAGATTAATTAATTAGCTTAATTTTAAAAAAACTGATTAATCTTCTATGATGAAAACATGCATCTTTCTTATGAAGTTGCATGATATAATTCCTATTTCCTTGTTCTTCAAATACGAACAGAAATTATGATCTTTCGCAGTAGCTCAGTTAGTCGTAGTTAACATTTGTGCCATATCCATATTATATATAATATATAATAGTTACCATTTTCAATTTTGAGAACGATTACATTAAAAAAATTACTCTATTTGTATAAAACCCTTTTATTTAATAAAATAATATTATTGAAATATTTGTGAATGAAACTTAATTAAAACACACACCACTTTTTTTTATTAACAATTATTTTAAACTATATATATATGCCTTCAATCACGTATATTCGAAGGATCGCCTGTAGCGATAGGGTATAAACCATGAGCCTCAATCGGGAAAAGGCACTGTGAGCGTTATGGCTTCGTTATTAAAAAGGCTCGAGAATGGTAATATTACAAACCCGTAATCTCGCTACAGGCGATCCGATCGTTTTGCAACTTGTGGCGAACATTTTTAGTTTATTTCATTTGTTCCAATTTCTGAAAATGTTTTCCTTTTCAAATAAATTTTATTATCTTTTTAATTTTGGAGTAATATATCAAATCTGATGAATTAAGTTCATATTAGAATTCTCTCCATTGTTATTAATTTTGTATAACTTGCTAACTTATTATTTTAAATTTAATTCCTTACATTTAGTACTCTCTTAATTTCATTACTTTGGGCAGTAATGGGCCCAAGTTTGGTCAACAGGGTGCAAGCCCGGACACTGGAGGCTAGCGGGGTCCCGCACTGAGGTGCCTTTTTTAATGCGCTAGATATAATTAAAAGTAATAATACTAAATAAATTAGAGAACGCAGCTTAAAATAATAATAGAAATATAAAAATTTAGATCACACAAAATCACAAAAAATAAATTACTCAACATAATGTGGCTATCCGCAGAAAATAATTCAAATGAAGATTTTAGTATAATAGACACAAGTATGTTAAAATAAAATAAAAGCAAAATAAAGTTACATCAATTTTGATTTTCATTTAAGTTAATATTAATGTATTATTTGTAATTATTACTATTTAAGTGTGAATAAATGAATTTTTTTTCCATATATTTCATAAGTTTTAAAATTTGTTAGTTATTTTTATAATTTATTTATTAGTTTGCCAAGCAAGCGGAGCGCGATATTGAAATGTAGGAAAACAAATAACAAACCAATAAATAATATAAAAAAAATTTTATTAACATTTTTATTTAATAATCTATTATACGTTTAGTGATAAATCTCATCCCAACGAGTGATATAAAATTTAGATGTTTAATATAAATACTTACATAACTTTTAGAATATCAAATTTTTTATATGTTTAGTGATAAATCTCATCCCAATAAGTAATATAAAAATTTAGATGTTTAACATAAATATTTACTTAACTTTTAGAACATAAATCTACATTAATGGCCGTATTTCCGAAATTGCGTTCACACACTTCTCTCATGTAATGATTCCAATCCACTGTTGCACCTTTTGACATATTCAATTGATTGCGACACCATTTAATAGATGTCAACTCCTCTGTCCAACAATAGATAAATCGAATTGCAGTAACGAACGTTATTTTGGAACCGCTGAACCAATTTCCAACACGGAGGCCCTTCTTATTCGAACAACTTTTAATGCTGCATCTCCAAATACTGTCTTCATTTACATATAACTTAATGCCTTAGGTAAAAGTCCTTTCTCTTGAAAAAAAAAAAAAAAAAGCGATGGCATCCATTCCACTGTTCGGTAAATTAGGCGATAAATCTTACTGCTTGGCAATTTTTCGTTAGGCGGGCGCAGCTATAATGGACAAGTATATTTATTTTTGTTTCCTCGACCCTCCTCCATAATTGTACCTAGTAATCAAAATCTTAAGGACGTTCTTGACTTTGAATTTCATTGCATTACCCGATTATACTGTGGAATCATATTCTAGGACTCAGTTGCGCGGTGGAATCGCGATTCATTTTCTTATTTTTAAAATTATGCATTATGATACTATAATTTCTGTACTGTATTTTTCTTTCACATTACTAACATAATGTATTACATTACAAACATAATATATTACATAATAATATATTATATTACTAACATAATATATTACATAATATACGAACATAATATAACAAAAAATATTACATTTTTACCTTTATAACTAAAATATTGTTCAGTCTCAATCCTACAACCAACTGAACAGACACTGTTCTCAATCTGTATTATGCATATCATTTCGAAATAAAGATCACTAATTGTTCGTTGCTCTCTCTCTCTCTCTCTGTTTGCCGAGTTTCATCACTTTTTGGTCACTCCTTCTTTGTGTTGCATTTTCAATGTCACTTAGTGTGTGAAGCATATATCGCATAGGTAATCTTCAGAACCACAAATGGATTGCTCTTTGAACATTTAATAGGCATTGCACCTGCCGTTGCGAAAGGGTTAAGACTTGACACAGTAGTGATGAGGGTTGCTCGTGATAAAATACAATACTGTTACAAACGGGAGTTTATGCTTCCCTGAAACGCCTCTCTGAAAACGGAAAAGATAAATTTGCAGAGATGTCACCAGTCAGGAAAAGAGAGTTTAAGCAATGACCCCTTCACCTTGGCGACAGATTTGGCGACAATTGGAAAGGTGCAGGAATCTGGACGAAAAACCGATAGTAAATTAAAGTTGCGGATTTATCGTGAATTTTCCTGAGATGTCACGCCTGGCGGAAAGATATAGATACGCCAAGAACTGCAGTCAGAGAAGTCAGTGAGTGAGTGAGACTGATGAATCGGTCTGTGTAAGGAATCAGTTTATCTGTGGAGTCTGATTTGTAGACCGATCGGGGAATCGTAGCCCCAGAAGATGGCCACTAAAAGAGATGCGGGCGATGGTCACTAAATGGACCCCACATGATGTTATCTATTTCCATTCACGTGCGTCACCGAACACTCGATTCACCAATGCTGACTCTCTTATAATTCATGGCAATACCACGGGCTCTTATATAACATGAGAATTCGTGTTGTATTCAGATACGATTTAAAAGGACGAGACTTGATTCAAAAGAAGTGATTAGGCACAAGGACTCGTGAATTAATTTTTTTGAGTTACATATTCATGCAGTCGGTATTTATGACTTTTGTCCGAAGGACATTCAACAAAATGTGGCACGATGACCTAATTTATGAATTAAAGTTCAAATTTGCAACATAATTAAAAATTTCCATTGTTTTCTCGCCACTAGATCCTTCAATATCAGAGCAAATCAAACATACTTAAATCTGGGATAAATAAATGCGGTACACTACTTATCTGTTACAGGT
>BMAW01010099.1:160881-210999 GCA_019974015.1 Nephila pilipes
CCCCCCCCCCTTTCTTTCAACGTTTTTCAATATAGCACATTTAAACCGCTAGATGCTTTGACGTCGTTCTACCTTCTCTTTCTCTTGCTTCCCTTCTGTTTTTCTTTATCGTTCTGCTTTAACTTCCCACCCCATTAGTGAGGTGAGTTTTTCCGTACCATTTTCTGTGACACTAATTCCTAGATACTAAGCAAAAAAATCTAATTTTTAACAGATATTTCTCTTCTGTCGGGTCGTATTGATGTGTGCTTTGAGCCTCATGTGGTCCACAGGTTGGACTTTATAATGATTGGCCCTATCTGGAGATATCAAAATCTTAATTTTGAACAATACTATTAATAATACGAGAATAAATGTTCCCCAGAACAACATTAAAGCCGTTGGTAAGTGTTTGCGAGTATAATGTCCTTAGATCATCAGAGATTTAGTTCTGGGTCATGTTAAACTATTGTCAGTTTTGAGTAGATATCCAAGACTTCTTCGACAGCTGAATTACTTATTATTCTCATGGAATGTTTCGTTTCACTGCTCCTAAGGAAGTATTAATTTTAAAGATGCCATCTTTTACTTCACTATTTAATTATTTTAATTAGAATAGTTGAAAATTTCGTGGTGGAAGTCACATGAAAACTTTCTCTTTTCCTTTGAAAAACAGTTTGAGTTACTTTACAATCAGTACACTGAGATTAATTGATTTATCTTTATTCTTAAATTCACAAACCGTTGAGTTTAATCTTTTAGAGAAGTCAATTAACCAACTGTTTCCAGACTTTCGAAGTTTTCTTAATTCCACAGTTGAAAGAAATTAGGTACAAGACACAAATAGTGTTTAATAAAAAAATACTGTAGATTTAGAAACGATTTTGTTCTAAATTGTATCTTTATACGGGAGAAATATCGGAAAGTGTTATATTATACGAGGTGTGGATATTAAAAAATGAGACCGACGCTGCTAAAGCAGATGTATGCATGAGCCAAATGCCAGTGCCCGACATTTAGCGTGCAACCTTCTCTTTCGAATGCAGTGCCTCTCGTTTCCATATGCCCGTAAATACGTTTTTTGTTTTTTTTTTGTTTCGTG
The DNA here is from genome assembly GCA_019974015.1 of Nephila pilipes. Taxonomy (NCBI): domain Eukaryota; kingdom Metazoa; phylum Arthropoda; class Arachnida; order Araneae; family Nephilidae; genus Nephila; species Nephila pilipes. The sequence goes on from BMAW01010099.1 coordinate 161,963, forward strand.
GGGAAAATGATAAGTGAGCAACGAACTGTGAAATTTCACAAGAAACTTGGAAAAACGCTACTGAAACTTGTAATTTAATGAAAGAAGTGTATGGCAATGAACGTTTATCGCATGCACGCGTTTTTGAGTAGTTAAAGCGTTTTCAAGATGACCGAGAAGACGTTAAAGATGATTCACGCTCGGGTCGCTCTTCCACGTCAAAAAAGGATGCCAGTATCGAAAACAATCAATAATCTGGTTCGAACTGACCTTCAGTTAAGTATTCGAGTGGTTACTGAGACTGTACGAATTGAAAAAGAATCCGTAAGGCAAATATTACACAATAATTTTAACATGCAAAAAGTGAGCCTAAAATTCTCGCGTTTGAACAACGGGAAGCTCGCCATAATGTTTGTACTAACACTTTGAATGCAATTGAAAATGACCCATACTTGTTGAAAATGAAAATAACGTGAGACGAATCATGGGTTCTTACGAATGATCCTTAAATAAAACGCCAATCCATATATTGAAAAAGCCCATCAGCGGCCAAAAACTTGAATGAGCAAATCAAAATTCAAAGAAATGATTATTGTTTCTTACGATATTCATGGAACTGTGTACCATCACTTGGTTCCTGAAGGTGAAACTATGAATCATTACTACTACCTTCCCGTTCTTGCTGAAGAACTCCGTGAAAAAATACGACCCAAATTATGGAATCCACATTGTCTGTTAAATGTTTCTAACCAATAAAAACATGCCAGAGGTAGACCATCCACCTTATTCGCTGGATCTTGCGCCATGCAACTTCTATCCGAACCTGAAGGTGAAATCTGCATAAAAGGATAAAGATTTGAGCCCTTTGAGACTGTGAATGGGAAAGCGGCACGCGTTCTGAAAGAGCTTCCAGTACTGTTCCGAACAATGGAAGATTCGAATGGAGCTTTGTAGAGATAGAGGAAGGGTATATATTGAATGTGATTATAAATAAATATGTGTATGACATCGGAATGAAAAATTTTGAAGCGGCAGTCTCGTTATTTAATTGCCACACCTTGTGAGTATTTCTCATACAAGCAACGTTTTCATACAGAAACTTCACAAACTATTTCAAGTGATTTTGTTTGATTCAATACAGATTTTTTTCATGACTATAAATGAAATGATAAAAAAAAAAAATACGAACATAAATTATTATTGCTATTTAATGTTCTAATATTCGATTCAGATATCAAATGCTGAGTATTTTTTAAAAAGGTATGTTTTTTTACACATACGATCAATATAAGAAAAGAAGGCCTGTTTTATTTACTAGCATTTTTACTCCTTTTCTTTCTTGAATTTTGCATTAAATGAGAAATTTCTTGATGACAATCTTAGTTTATCAAGTGAAATGTAAATTTTTTAAACTAAAAAGGAATAGTTTCTTATTTGTGTTTCTAATGTTGTTTGAAATGCAATTCTTATATTCACAAACAGGAGGAAACATGTTCTTGTTAAGAATAGCAAAGTGCTGTAAATGTAGTGAAGTCATTTAACGCCGATTTATTATCACTTAAATTGCCGACATAAATTTGGGACGTACCATAGGAGGCAAAATCCGATGAGAGCTGTCATATGATCTTAAATTACAACATTTCATCTTTTATTTTTATCAAAAAATAAAAGGTTGAATTCTAAGAAAATAACGCAAGACACCACACAGCATGAACACATTCGTCGCCTGAGATGGGATAGATTGAAACACTCAGCCTACAACCTTGATCTTGTCCCATCAAACGTTCACCTTTTTTACTGCATTGAAAGCAGTATCAAGATGCCACATCCGAAGCATTGAAGAGGTGAGTACATTATGAAGAGCTTCCTTAAATCGCTCGGTCCCTATTTTTACCAGGATGATTTCTTGAAATCGATTACACAGTACGAGTACAAAAATTTATCAATGTCAGTGGCAACTAATGTGGAAAAATAAAAAAAAAAAGTTTTATAATGTCAACTGTACCTGTTTGTTATAAAGTTCCCTTGAGAAAAGGCATTACGAATCTTACTTTTGGAACGTTCCTCGCATTATGAATAAAATGTATCCATATGATATCGACAGAGTTTGTTTAGTTTTTTATTAACTTCACACTAGAAGCAACACGAGGGCTATTGGCCACGGACCTCGTAATTTTGAACCATGGTCAAGTGACGAGGACGACACCTGATGGTATCGACAGAAGTCACTCCCTAAGCGTGACTACATTGAAGTGCCTTTTTCCTATTCCTCGGGTCAATGACCTCCGAACTCGGGCACATATTGTTGAGAGAATCGATTCCTCCTTCCCCTATAACTGTAACTTGGGAGGGGGGGGAGTAGAAAATACTCAAACAGACGGATTTGTTTATTTCATTAACATTGCGCTGAAAAGGAACACAAGGGCTACTGGTGATGGAGTGACGAAGACATAAACGAATCCTCCCTCAAGAAATTTCACTCCATATCAACGGGATGACTTTGAGCCTCGACAGATTTAACGTACATCGGCTTCGTATCACGGCGGATCTTCAGTAGCATAAGGATTCGAACCCATGACTCGATGAAAAAAAAGCCGGCCACGAAATTGACCACTCAAGTAGACGGGCATAAGAATTTGGATTTAGTTCAGTTTTTATTAACGTCGCACTAGAAGCAACACGAGACCTATTGGCGACGGACCTCGTAATTTTGAGCATCGATCAAGTGACGAGGACGACACCTGAGCTAGCACCTCCCTCTCCTACACCATGCCAATGGGAGGACTTTGGGCCCCGACAGATTTAATGTACATCAGCCCCGGCTTCACGGCGGATCTTTAGCAGCCAAGGATCGAACCAGCGACTGAACGAAAACTGCCGTCACGAATCCGAAGCCATGACCACTAGTCTACCGCGGCCATAAGAATTTGGGAAAGAAAAGAGTTTTCCCTGACGATTTCTGAGCGGTTAATGAGATAGGTGTATATATCCCTGATTGTCAATAATGGTTCAGTGAACATGAATATTCCCTTTAATTAAACCTCGTTAATCTAAAGTTTAGTTTTTATTAACGTCGCACTAGAAGCAACACGAGGGCTATTGGAGACGGACCTCGTAATTTTGAACCACGGTCAAATGACGAGGACGACACGGAGCTGGCACCCCCCTCTCCTAACATCCACACCACGCCAACCTCGTTAATCTAAAAGACTTGTTTATTTACACGCCTCACAGATATGCAACTGGTGTGATATCAGATTTTAACCAAATTGTATGCTTGCATATTTAAATTATTTATTTATCAAGAAGCAAAACTTTATCCTTGAGTGAAACGCTTCCACATAAACGATTGCTCGACTTCATCAACTGCATTAAAATAATGAGTATTAATCCATGTTAACACACACAACATATGCTGTAAATCAATAAACTTTAAATTTTTTTTCTTCTTCAACAAGTAAAAATATCAAAAATTTTGATAAAAAATTCTACTTAAACAAGTTATTTATATGTGCAGTAAAACGTTGTTAAGTTGGATTAATTTGCACCACAGCCGGTCCGGAACATCCAAAATCAGTATTAATCTTAGAATGGGGGGAAATGAAACAAAATAACACCCTACTCACAGAAAATCTTTGTATGTCATTGTTTGTGGATAAGAGGTATAAATAAGGCTATGTTGAGGCACAGAAGATAAGTAAAGTTCTCCAGTTTTCTTTCATACATTCAAAGCTGTTAGGTTTCAGTAAAGAAAATATTGAACCAAAATACGAGGATGAAACCAATAAATGTTATTAGGGAAATTTGTAGAACAAATCTCAAATTTAAAAAAAAAAAAAAAGTTTTTTTTCTTCCAGCATACCGCGATTCGGGTTAGGATTTATCATCGCACTAAAAGCAACACGAGAGCTATTGGCGACGTACCTCGTAATTTTGAACCTTGATCAAGTGACGAGGACGACACTTGAGCTCGCATCCCCCTCTCCTAACTCTCACACGACGCCAACAGGAGGACTTTGGGCCCCGACAGATTTAACGTGCATCAGCACCGGCGGGTCTTATTTGGCATCAAGGCTCGAACCTACGTCTCAACGAAACCCGCCAGTTCGATGCCTTGACCACTAGACTACCGCGGGCACAGGGGATAAAAAATAGAGATTCAAAAAGTTATCCAGGGAAGTGTCACCTGCATTTACCAGACAGTAAGTCCCAAGGGACAGGAAAAATAAACCACTATGGTACCTCAAGGTCATGATTCCTGTACCAACTTAAAGAAGGTAATACCCTGAGGTGAATTGACCTCAAAAATCACTAGCTTATGAAGTTGCATGCTTTTGGTAAACAGGATACTATTTACTGCTCTCTATCAATTCAGAGCACCCAGATGATTCCATATACACAAAAATGAATTTTAATTCCTTTATTACCAAGATCATTTTTTGAAGAAAATCAGTCAAATACATTTTCAATTAAATAAAACAAAAACAATAAACTGAATTAGTTTCTAATAAGTGATAAAATTGCTGTCACTTCCAATAACCATTTTAAAAAAATATATCAAAGTGGGAAACATATGTCAATTTAACATCTTATTAAGATTTATGATTACATTTAAACACTTATTACTGGTACTGATCATGATAAAACTTCAAGATGAAGTAAATAATTCAACTAGATTTAAGGAATCCCCCCATGATTTATTTAATGTAAAGAAAAATAACATTGGTCTCACTAACATTTAAAATCTTTGGGTTGTGTGTAACAATGCAATTTACATATATTCCTGCAAATTGTCATCCCTTCTCATCTTTTATTGTAACTAAGAATTCATCCTAGATTCTATTCATTCTGAAAATTTTGAATGTAAACACTTTTTTTTTGTTCATGACAAAAAAGTGTGATCAAGTATAAATTTAAAAATGAAACAAATTTGCACATGCACTATCGACGATATTCTACAATCTTTTGAGACATGTTAAAATTTAAACCAGGAAAATATTGATAGCAATAACCTCTACTCTCTCCATGTTTTTCACAAAATATCCCACACAGAACACTTACATAATCATATAATGTGAATTTTAGAGTCTAAATTACTTTATTTCATTTTTGAGGAATTATTCTATATATCTACAGACATTCCATACTTCAAATAAATGATGTAGTGTTAATATTTTGAATCCTAATTTTGTATATAAATAGTGAGCTTTAAACACATTTAGTTTGGTCACTGTATATATATAATACCTTTATAAATACCTTCAGTAACAAATACCAAAAAATTAAATATCTCTTCAGTTTTAATTACTGTACACATACCCAACTGTAAGATTCAGTCTTAATAAAGAACAACAATAATACAAACACATGGAAGAACTTATTTTTAATTCTTATAAAACATTTAGTAGTGCACTGTACAAAAAATAGTACATATTTTAAGGCTCTAAAAGGAAAGAAACAAAAACACTGTGTGATTGTTATTTTTATAATAAAACAAGCATAAAATTTATAAACTACTTTTTTAAATATTTTTTTATTACCACAATGACTGAATGTACACAATGCACACTAGAAAGCTCCTATGTACAAAAACACAAAAGCACTCAACTAAACACACATCACATACAGCATTCACTTCATTCTCAAGTACCTAATGTGAGGTCAGTTAATTGGTCTCATAGAATGGTTCTGAAGTATCAAGCCTTTATGATGAGTTGGAAATCAAATCTTGTGTAGCCTTGTTTTTCTCACAGTGATGATGCTTTGTCGAAAAGAAAATCTTCAAAAGTTTTTTTAGTGCAGCAATAAATTAAAAGTAATAGCAACAATAGCATGCTAATATTGTTTAACACAAAAATTTGTCTTTTAAAAACAAAATTTGAAGTACAAAATCAGTTATATTCATATTGAATGTTATATATAAAAGTAAATGCAAAGATTTCTGAAATACTGCTTTATATGGAAGTGATAATATTTAGTTAAATTCCATAAAGAAAGAGTCTTATTACAAATTCTTCTTTAACCAAAAAACACAAACAGACAAAATGTACAAAGACAAATATTCAAGATCAATATCAAGAACATTTTATTTTTTTATTATTAAGAAAATTTCTAAACAGAATATCAACAGTAGTTTATTTTAGTTACACATTTTTAATTTTTCACTTAAATAATTAAATATTTCTATGTTTAAAATAATCTGTATCTTTGAAATAATATAAAAATTTAAAATCTCATCATTCAAAACTACAATATATAAATAATCCAATTGCTTCAACTATTTTAAGAAGAAATTATAAATGTTTACTGGATTAAAAAGGGATACTTCTATTATGAAACAGTTTCAAACTTATGACAAAGTTTCTTTAAATTTTAACCATGATCAATCCATACATTTCTTGTCACTCAAATTGTGAGCAATTAATTGTTTTGGAAACAATTACATTTTAATTAAATTTTAAATCTACTAAACTTTTAATGAAATATGAAAATTTTCTGAATTAATCCACTCACAATTGGTACATATATATAAATATATTTATTTTTTAAAAGATTGCATTGAAATCCCAATATTTGGCACATTAAACAAATGAAGAAAAACTAATTTACATTACTTCATTTACTTATGTGGTGCATAATCAAAAATTCTTTTTCCATAACCATATTAACCATGAACATTCAAATTTATATGTTATTGAATAATTAGTTATAACAAATTGCATTTCAGATTACATTTAACATTTACATATTTTTCATTTTTAATTAATATTAAATAATCAGTCATTGAAAACATTTAAATTGGATTTAAACCCAAATTAAATAATGCATAATTCATGAAACATCACTGAAAAAATGATTTAAAAAATTTTGACAATTTTTCTTCAAAAATTATATAAATTCCTTTTTATCCTAAATTACTATAAGAATATTATATACACATTAAAACACAGATGCAGTAAAAAATTATAGTTTTTAAAACATATACTAATATTTTTCAAAAAAGCATCATCTATTTTCAACATCTTTGAAAAAAAAAAATTCTATTCCCAATTGTATACAATCGTTGAAACCGGCTTGATATGTACACTTAGTTCAAGTGATCACAAAGTCACACCACAGTAGGAACGCAAATATCACAAGATGGCTTGAATAAAATACTTAAACCAACACATCTATAGCATCGTGGGATAGCTGGATGTTAACACTGATTACATATGGCATGACCACATAGATTGTTTTCATTAAAGGCCAATTCCATGTTAAATACTTTCCAAATAAAAACTGCAATAATATATCAATAATAATGATTGTGTTTAACAAGAATTGGGCTTCAATTGATGGTTGCAAAGCATCTCTTAGACAAATACATGCAGAGGAGATTATAATCATCACAGCAATTCACAATTATGATTGACAAATAGTAATTAAAAAAGAGAAAATGTTTTTGACAAAATCACACATTAACATATTTATCAAAGAAAAAGATTATATTAGAGACTAAATAACAAAAATTAACAATTACAAATAGATACCTATAGTAAAGATTTGGAATGATATTCAATATAGAGACACATAACAAGAAAACAATATAAACACATATTTGTCCAAAGCACAGTCAACAGACACAATTTTCTTTTGAAGCCAGTATTATGTAAGTGACTCAATTTGTTTCAATTTTTTCTTTTTCCGGTGTATATGAGATGGTCAGGTGCTATTCTGATGTCACTGGTCTTCACACAAGGCCTGATTACTTCAAAAGAATTGGTTAGAACAGTGTCATGCTTGATCAGTAGTAGTAGGCTGTAGTAGACTACTTACATCCCATAACTAAAATATAAAGTAAAATAAGTTTTATGATGAGACTGCCAGTAAAGGATGATTGATTTAATTTTCAACATTAAATATTGCATAACAGTCCTAGCACAAGCTATTAAATTCTTATATTAGTGAATTTCATGCAAAATAAAATTAATGCACTCTAGCCCTCAATTTTCGACGTAGTTAACAAAAAATTCGAGAAACAAAATAATATGTTGGCTACTTATAGTGTGCTATTTCAGAGTTAAATAGCAATAATGGAACCTGTAGATAAATCCCATAGGTTTTAGAGGCCTGTTTTCTAAAAGTTTTGATGGTTGTAAAACTGAAAATGCTAGGATTTTTCACAGTATTTCTTCAATCCTTTTTCATTGCGATTCAGTTTGAACAAACAGTTTTTATTTCCAAGTGTTAATCAATTAAAATATTCAGAGGGGATGATTATAAAGGTGGTTCAAAAAGTACCTGTATTAGAAATGGGAAATGGCATAACTCACTGTAGTATTGGCCAATGATCATTTTTCCTTTTCTAAGAGATCCGAGAGTATGATTACCTTGCGCATTCCACATTAAAAAAAAATTGTTCTATAACTTTTCCTATCAATGAGACAATCTTAGCTTTCTTTGGAGCAGATTCACCAAAAGCAACCCCTTACTTAAATTGCAGCTTGATTTTCGGTGTATAATTATGAATTTAGATTTAATTTACAGAGACAACGCAAAGAAAAATGAGGACAATAACTCCTTGCAGCAGTAGTCAATTTTTGATTTGGCAGCAATAGCTACCAAGTCAAAACTAATCTATGAATCAATGTCAAATTTGTTTTGGTGCAGTTGAACGAAAAAGGTAGCACAGAAAAATAACATCAATTTTTATCAAAAACAGATACTTATTAAACTACTTTTGTAACATGACCTCATACAGTTACACAAACTAAATGAAATCACATTATTTTGTATTTAATTTTTGATGAATTCAGCAAAATTTAATGTGTTATCAGACAATTAAAAGTTAAAATGATTATTAAATAAATTAGAATGAGTTTTAAAGAACTAAACTACAATTATTAAGCATTTATAATATCAAAGCATAATTCATTTAAATTTTACCACACTATCTATCTATAAGTACAATTGTTCATGAAAAGTAAATCCAAGAGCATAAGTGAAAAATAGAAGGATTGCCATATTTTTCAAACCAATAGTTATACTTTTCTTTAATTTAAGGTCAAATAGGTAGCATATTATTGAAAACAAATAAAATTACAAAGGAATAATCAGTGATTGGAGAGAATCTTCAGATGCTAATTTATGAAGGTTACAAATAACAATATAAATGGTCTTGAACTTAAACTAAATAGATCCAAAAATGTACAAAATTGAGGTACACGAAACCAAAAAAAACAATTAAAAAGAAAAACCAAATAAAAATGTTTTTAAAATATTCATTATCTTATGAGATGCACAGCATATTTTCCCTCTTAAGCTTTCCCCCCCTTTACATTCTTGTTTGCCTTAGTCTTGATAAAGATAATACATCAGAGTCATAAAATACTGACAAAAATCTAGCTTTCAAAGACAGGGCAAAGTAATAAATTGTACAAAAATAGAATACACTTAAGTTGATGATTGCCTGCATTCTTAAGCTCAACATATAAATTGATTAAATTCTTACTTTACTGCAGAATAACAAAAATGAGTCATGTTATAGTTGTCTAATAAAATAATGAAAAATAACATTGTTTAAATTAATATAAGGAATTGTTTAATTATTTTCCTGATACATTTAATTATTAAACCAATTCAATTTTAAATTGAAACTTATAATATATATATTCAACATAATTGTGTCACACCTAAAAGTTATACACAAGGTTGGCAAATTGCAGTTTCAAAAATAATGGATTTACAATAATCATTACACTCAATATGAAATACATATTTATAGTTATTTTGTGTTTCACAAGCAATCCTTAAAAAAATCATTAATTTGTAATCTTTAAACAAAGTTATTAATACAAAATATTTTATTTCAGTCCATTAGCAGTGGGAGACCTGCCTTTACCCAGCATTAAAATAATTCAAAACAACATTCAACTGTCATTATGTCTCCTACTGCCATGTATGTAGTGTTTATAAAATTTCAGAAACATTTTGATGTTTAATAACTCATAAAACAACGAAGACATAAATTTATGGTATTTATCAGTAGAATAACTCATATTTTCCTATTCCAGTTAGAATATCTTTACTTTTGTAAATATTGTATATGTGTTATTAATTATAGATAATTTCATTTTCCCACTTGAATATCTTTCCTTTTTTAAATTTAATTTGCTTATTAATTGCATATTTCTCTCTTTTATTTTTGGCAATGATTATAATGCAATGTTATGTTTACTTTTGATGTTTTTGTTCGACTTTTGTATGTGATGTTTTATTTGACCAAAATTGAGGAGAATAAATACACCAACAGATAAATCACAGGCTTTATGGTGGTTAATGGAAACAAAATCTATAATGCAAACACAGAAAAATTACAGAAGAGTTCACCAAAAAGATCAGCTATCCAGAAATAGCATCTTGTAGTGGAAAAATAATTTTCTTGAAACTGGAGTGAGTGAATGTAAAGGTTATTGGCGCAAGAGCCAGACATAGCTATGCTGATGTTTAGATATACCAAACAAGATTTAACTGTGGTCTAGATGTGAAGAAATTGAAAAAAGACAAAAATTAGTACACAAGGAGGGTCGAAAATAGAGAAGGATCACTAGGGTAACCCGGGAGCGCATCACCTGTGTTTATCTTTCCTATGGGGTTTACTGTCTTTGGTAAAGATCACAAGGGTGCCTAGGGGTCATGATGCCCAATCTTACCTAAAGAAGGCTAATCCATGATGTCCCCTGATATAATCCCCAGAGGCAGGGTGCCCGGCTATACCCCCAGATGCTGGGTACCCATTTCAGTTGCCTCATATGACATGCATGAGCTACAGTGGGACTATTCTGTCATTCTCGGTCACCACACGGGTCTGCTTGAAATTGGAAGCATCATAGATAAGAAGTGCTCTGGACATCCCAGCACAAATGATGTTGAGCATGTTAGAGAGACATTCTTACTTAATCCTAGGAGACCTGCCAGATCAGCAGCAACAGAATTTAATATGCCAATTTCAACTGTGTACAAGGTTATTAAGAAAAGATTAAGACTGCATGCCTACAAAGTTCAAATTGTTGAAGCCTTGGAACCAGACAATAGGCTTACTTTGAAACAGATATGCTAAAATGTACAGAGGATTATAATGCATTTCTTAAACGTATAATATTCTCCAATGAAGTTTACTTTCATCTTTCTGGCATAGTATATCGCAAATGTGTGCATGTGGGGACCTGAAAACCCTGAGTTGCAAAGGGACTCCCCCAAAAGGTTAATGTGTGGTGTGGACTAATGCATGAACATGTTATTGGGTCTTTCTTTTTAACTGAAAAGAAAGACCCAAAGAACTGTCTGTTGTTTATTTAGACATGTTGGAAAATTTCGTATTGTGTAACTTGAAGAGCTTCAGCTACATGACTTTTTGAAACAAGACAGTGAACCACTTCATTTGGGTACCATTGTTCACAGTTCTTTGAATCACCATTTTACAAGAAAATGGATTGGGCAAGGTGGTCCAATTCCTTGGCCATCCAGATCACTTAATATAACACTGTTGGACTTTTTTCTTTTCATTTTGGAGATTTCTTGTTTACGGAAGAGTCAAACATTGATGACCTAAAAGCCAGGATTACAACTACAATAGCCACTGTGGATGCTGACATGAATGATGGCACCTAGCATGAAATTGTGTCTTCAAATTCTCCATGCGACGAAAGGGGAACACATGGAAGTTCATTCACAAGAATCATGAAACTTTGTGTGTCTATTTGGAGTTTTTTTTTTAAGGAGTCTATCATTTATGTTATTAATTTTAATCTACCTTCCTTATTTTATGATTTATAAAACATGAAAATGTGTCCAAAATTTTATTAACACCCTGTATTTTAATTTCTGACAACTTAAACAAAATCTTTATAAGAATGGCATTTCACTTACTGATACAATAATATTATAAATTGATATTTTTTAGAATAAAATTCAAATGATTAAGTTTTTCACTTTAGATTCATTAACAGTGAAATAAACTATCAATTCTTGAAAGAAAATAGGGAGGGGGAAAAACACTTTTCTCTCTTATGAATCTCAACACAAGATACATCAAAATATTTTTAACACCAATGAAAAATGGCATAGAATTATTTTTTAAATCAATCTACAAAGTTTTAATAAATAGAAAAACACATTCTATAAGTATTCAAATACTGAATAGAAATTGCTGTTTTATAAAATGGAACTTTTTTTTTTTTTTTTTACCTTTATAACTTTGTCAGTACCAACTGTAAGCAAATGTGAGCGAGTTTCATCTAAATCCATGTGAATAATGCTGTGACGAGCTTCATGAAATGAGGCTAAAGAGACTCGACTAAAAAAAAAAAAAAAAATCACTGCATTCATTACATGAGTCTAAAAACAATTATAATACATTTAATCATAAACATACAGATTATTTATATACTTGCAAAACATATAAATTTATATTAAACTGCCAGATCAATGCTCTTTTGAACTATTTTAAATATCAATAATTTATACCACATTCGATCTGTACTGAATCAAATTTAAAACAGAAACATTAAGAGACATTTCACACAACAATAAATATTTTATTATGGAATAGTGTAAAAAAAACAAGGAACTCTTAAAATTTTTTGTTTGAAAATTAGAATTTACAAATAGCAGACACAATAACTGCAGGCATCTTTGCTCACCATGCCAATTATCTTTTTAAATTATACATTGCTCAATTATACATCATGTAAGTTTAACAATGATTCCACTTCTGCAGATTGATAAATGAATCCACTGGACACTTTGCTACACATTTTATTCACTTTTATCCTCCAAAGTCTTTGTTTTTAGCAATAATTTTTTCTTCTTTTTTATACAATGTTTGTCAGAATTTAAAACATATTCAATAGGAACTGAAACTATTTTTTTAAGGAGTCTTTAATAACTTATAAATATTTTAATTTATATTCCAATATTTAATTTGATTTTATGTCATAAATTTCAATAATAAAATATCACTATTTTTAAATTTCCCACAAAAGCATTTACAATTAGACTGATTAGTTTAAAACAAAATTGAAATGAGTTTTGCTATTAATAAGGAGACAAAACTTTCCTTCCTTGTACATGAAAAAATGTTAAGTAACAAGGAAATAACAAATGTATCGATTTTAAATGTCAACATATTTTTGCTACGAATTTTTATGTTCTTTAAAGTTGTGTACAAATTAATAACATAATATATCAATATAATAGGCCAAGTTACATATGTGGATCCCCTCATAAAATATTAAACTGTTTTACTCAATTACAGTCATATTTGATAAAAACAAGATTCCCTTTTTTTACCACCAAAAATATGAGGGTATCTCAATATAATTTACTAATCATTTATTTTTCAAACATGTTATTGAAAATGGATCAAACAATCTCAAGACAAGAACATATATATAATAAGGAAGAGTAATTTTTTTTATATAGAATACAAGAATAAATTATATTACATATAGTTTAATTACAATTACTTTACTGAAAGGTTTTATATTTAAATCATGAAAACACATTATAGCACAAGTACATTGATCTTTTTCAATTCAATGATAATAAAAATCTAATGCATATGTAATTCATTACTACTAAGTCTGAATAAAGGGAATTTTGCTTACAGTGTGTTACACAAATGTTTTTTAGAGATCTAACAAATAATTTTTGCTTAATTTTGATAAATTTTGAATTCCCTCATTTTGTATTGTGAATGAAAAAACCCAAGTTATATTTCCTATATATTCAATATTTTTTTTTTTTTAAAAAAAAATTGCTTTTTATATAACAATGTAATTTATTTAGAAAACTATTAAGATTTAGTTACAATAATCAAACATATTGAAATTATATATACACATGAAAAAAAAAAAAAAAAACATCAATAAATTGTAAAATTAAATTCTATCTAGCTTAAAAAAATATCAAAATAATTGAATTGATTCCCAACTTATATTTTACAAGAAAAAATAAATACAAATATATGATGTAAGAAAGAGAGAAAACCTATAAAACTTGTGTATTCAGAAATTACACACATCTTTAATTTGATGGTAAAGTTGTCACAAAACATTTTTCTCATTGAATCTTGTATTAAAAAGAAAGGGGGGGGGGGGGGACAGATTTCTTTCTAACTGATAATACAAGGCAGAGTGTACAAATTGATATTTGATAGTAATCATAGACAAAATCTTACAATTGTCCTAGAGAATTTATTCAGATTAACAAATAGAATATAAGCAAACAAAATAATAAAATCATGTTTATTACCTAGTTTTCCTGGAAAACAAAAGGGATACATTTATCATCATTTCAACAAATTATGGCAAGAACATATATTGCTACAGATGCATAAATTCGCATTTATTAATATATTGATTTTTATGCTAACATTTCAAGCCTAAGCTTTATGTATTCGTTGTAAAGTAGTCAATGTATAAAGTTACTCATAAAGAACATAAATAACTGTTCTTATCTCCCTTTCTTAGCATCAAATGTATTATTGAAAAACTGTTATTCAGAGGGGTATGTTTATTTAAAGTACCGGTATCATAATAACTTCCCTTTGAAATATTTGATAAATTTTAAAAAATTTAATGAACTTATTACTCTCACATTCAAATAAATTTTAATACTATGTTGTCATTGTTACTGCAATGTACAATTATGTAAAGCTATTGTATAGTTATTTAGTTAAAACATTCAATTTATCAACATAGCAAAAAAGTCAAATATGATTTAATTTTAGTCAGAGAATATTTGGGAACACTGATGAAAATCTGATCTGTTTTCCTAACAGAAAGCAGATAAAAATTACAAATGGAAGACATGAATATAAAATGATTTTACATATTATATAAATACATCATCTTCAATGAAGTATCCCAACAACAAAAACCTTACACTAAGGTCCGGGAACAATGGAAATAACATATTAAATTTCATTAATACTATACATTCATATTAAACACCTAACTAATTGAAATAACAAGGCAAGAGGAGATATTCATATTATTTTCATATGAAACACATAGCTATTATATTACAAAATGTCATTCAAAAAAATGAGATATACAAATAACATGCAATGATTTTTGTGTTGATACATTAAGTGCACATAACTCCTCCCACATCCAAAATAAGGATATTTAAATAAAATAAATCATATAGGCATTTAAAAATGCACTTGCTCTTATATACATTACCAACAAAGTTTGAAATTCAGCATTCTATAGAATTCCTAGGCATTGTAAATAGTGCCTACAACTAGCTGGTAATGTATGAAATGATTCATATTTCACACATTTCCTGGACATTGTATAGATTTATGAGAAACGGGCAAAGTAAGAAATACATCTCTGATTCATTTCAAATATCACCTGGCACAAATTTTAAGCCTGAGGCTTACTTTACAAGTCACAAAATGACTTGTAAAATAAGCCTCAGGCTTAAAATTTGTCAGTTGTACTCAGCAGTTTGTTCATGAATGTCAAAATATGCAATTTTACTTAAATTTATTCAATGAAAAATTAGTTTTTTACTGTGCTTCAAGAAAATGCAGAGCAAGCTGCAATGCTGGAGAAGGAGTCATGATCCATAGCCAGGAAATAATGATTCGATGATGAATAGTCCAAAATTCCAGTTAATGCAGCAAAAAACAATATTTTCTTACACAAAAACTACTTACCAGAAATTAGTGAATGATGTACAAAAAACCAAATTAATTACTAAAAAGGAACCCAGGAACTATTGGTTGCTCGATTGCTATGACGTGATGATTGTAGAAAACAAATGTAAACACATTTATCCTATTAAATAGGGCATCAGCACTATACAGTATTACATCACGGACTAATAATTGTCACACTTACTTCATAAAGCTCCTTTGGTTACTGGATATACAGGACATGACAGAATATCGAAAGAATTTTCAACCAAATATAAAAATCTTACATATCATGATATTGAACTGTACATTCACTCTTTTGAACCTTGCCAAATAAATAAATAGAAAAGTATTAAAAAGGATATTGTTATGAGACCTATGTTTTTCTGTATATTCTTATTGTCAAGCAGATCTTGTTGACATTCAGCCAGATAGAGAATACAAATTTATTATAGTATACCAAGGTCATCTCACAAAATTTGAGACGATCACAAAGTTTGTGAGTAATTTTTGTTAAATCTCTTATCGTCAAAAAGAGCTGAAGAAGTAGCCTACAACCTAGTGGACAGATTCTTGTTGCTTGGAGCACCATCTATATTACAGCCTGACAATATTAGGGAATTTGCCAATAATGTGGTGACCAGGTTGAAGGCATTTTGACCAGCACTGAATATCATCAATGAGAAGCCTCCCCATTCACAAAGCCAAGGTAGTGTTGAAAGAGCTAATCAAGATATTGAAGATATGCTCTGTATTTGGAAGCAGGACAACAAATCTGATCCATGGAGTGAAGGACTAAGTTTTGTTCAATTTATGAAAAATAGAGTTTATCATTCTGGCATCAAAAAACACCATACGAAGCTCTTTTTGACTACAAACCTAAAGTAGGGCTTACAGCAGCTTTTCTACCAGAAGATGTTTTAAAAGACAAATACTGAGAAACTAGAAAAGTAATAGAAAGAAACCAAACAATGGTAAAAGGTGAAACTAATCAGATTATGCAAGAAAAAGAGCCAGTTTTAAAATAAAACACGGATGAGATTATAGTTGATTAAACCAACATGATAAAGACATGCTTACCAAAGAGGTTTTTATTCCTGTTACCTGTTGTGTGTGCTTAAAGGAATGAAAGATGCACTTCCATGCAAAATACTATTAAAGAAAATACTATTAAAGGCAAAATAAATTCTAAAATTCATCTAGAAAAACAAACCAAAAAAATAAAAATGAATTCGGGAAAAAAAAATTCCTTCTGCTTCTTTGGGAACTATTGTGCGAGTTTCTATTCCTGGTGTTGACAAGGGACGAGGTGATTTGCGTAATGCATTGGAAATTGTAATGAGTTTGACAGAGGATGGTTTCTACTGACTTAGAACTTCTGAAGAAAGTTTAAAACAAGTCTATGCGAGGTCACAATTCACTTTATGCCATAAAAACTTGCTTAAAATCGAAGATATCACTGACTATGAAATTCATCTCACGTCAGTTGCTATTGCTCAGTCCAGTGGAAGTGGCCAAAGATTCGTCAAATGTACATGTAAAACAAAGTGGCAAAATATGAAATATTTTTGCAGGAAAAATGTAATGAAATGTTATTCAAAATGTCATTTGAGCCTATCTTATTGCAACTAGTAGGTTAATTTTAATTTCTCATTTTTTCTATGAAATTTTTTTCATTTCATAAGACATAAAATTTGTTTTGTACGACTTTCATTTTTCTTTACATATTTTGAATAAATTTTTTTAATGACATTCTCCTTATTTTTTCAGAATAACATTTACATTTTTGAGGCATGTACATCATTTATATGATAGCCTTATCAGGACCCTTTTTCATACTTTGCATAAATGGCATTTGTCATTCTATAGAATGCCTAGGAATTATATGCAATGCCTAGGGAAATATGTAATAATTCTCATATTTCATACATTGCCTAAAAACGCTGGGCATTATATACAATGCCTAAGTATTCTATAGAATGCCAACTCTTCATACATGACCGGTAACATACATGTTGTACAACAATAGAATCTCTTAAATTATATATTGACCACTTCGGCCATGATACACAATTACTGAATATTTAACTTCAATAACTTGACCAGTTGAGTCCGCTTTACTTTAGAGTTAGAAGATACACTTCTTACCTGTACTAATTTAATTTTTTATCATACATATTCTTCTCGTTTTTATTATTAACAAAAGTCGGAACTAACTTTCTATGGTTTACATGATGTACATATTTTAGTCCCATGGGATAGTCAATCTAGTGAGAATAGTTGGAAAATCTAAAATCTCTATTAAGACTTATAAATATTAATGTTGAACAGCTAAAATAGTACAGTTAATTCTTAAAACTTTTTTTATTAGAAAAATGGTATAGTAGAACAGTTGATTATTACTTTATTTTTCTAATAAAAATTATTTTATATCAACTAGTTAACCTATTTCTTTAATAAAAATAAATCATTTTCTTTGAGAAAATTTCCAGATGAGTAGAGAAATAGTCAAAATTTAATGAGATTTTTGCAATAAAGCCATAATAATAATAACAATAAAAAAAAAAAACCCCCCCCCCCCCCCCCCCCCCCCCCGCCCCCGCGAGAGAGAGAAATTCCAAATTTTAATGAAAGATGTGAATTGATTTTTTCTGTCTAAATTGCAAAAGATGTTGATTCTCCAATGCTGGAAGAAAGTACAAACCTATATGAATCAAAATATGAGGAAGGATTTAAAAGTTCCCGAGCCAAATCTATAATTCAAAATATATTATCAATTAATACACTGAAATGCATCCTTCTTTGAAATAAGATTTTTGTACATTAAAACATTTTTACCTCTGCTTATAAAGGTCATCGAAATACTTCTAGAATCTATTTTTACTCATGTCCTTTAATTCAGCATCCAATGCAGTTTTAATATTATTTGTAGACTCAAATCAACAAACCTGCAAGCCTCTAACCAGTCCAGGAAATAGACTGAAGTAGCAGGATTTGAGATCAGATGTGTGAGAAGGATGTTTAAACAGTTTGCATTTTTGCAAGAATGTCGGACATGAGGAGAGATTGGAGAGCAGGAGCTTTGTTATGCAAAAGTATCCATGGCTGCTCAGCCAACAATTTTGGTACTTTCTTCTAGATTCACTAGTGAAAATAATATAGGATATCTACATTGAGCTAGCTCCCTTGTTCACAGTGCATATTTCAGAGAAAAATTCCAGATGGACCATGCCCTGAATATTGAAAAACACCTCTAACATGATCTTCCCTATAGTGATCTTGCATGGATATTGTGAAGATTTCAATATCGCCTGAAGCTCTCTTGGATTGTGAGTCATAAAAAACACCTACATCTCCAATTACAATTCTGCCAAGTAGGGGAGGATCTTTGTCAACAACCAAAATTAAGTCTCCTACCATTTATATTCAAATTGCCTGCTGGTCTTCCACTTTTGTCGGCAAAGAGTTAACACATCATATGCATTTCCAGATCTTTAGTTAGTATCCATTGACAGGTGGTCTTGGATATATCAATTGATTCTACTATTTCCACTACTGTTTGTTGCCTGTTCTTGCATATCATTCCAAAATTTTGTGATGTTTTCAGTGGTTCAGGAAGTATGCAGATGACCAACATTCATTATCGTCAACACTTCCCTCACCTTCTTGAAAACGTTGATGTCCCTCAAAAGCTTTAACTATCACAATAATGAATATGCATATCTCTCACTACCTCATACACATGGCTTCAACATTTTGCAGGTCTTTGTAGTACTTCTCCCTAACAAATAGAAAATTTGACATCATTCTCTGCTTAACAAATGCCATTTTTTTTAATCGTCAGTCAATAAGTGCATCTTTGTCAACAAAATATGACATCATGACGAGTCACTGACCATGTGATTTGGTTCAAACTACTTTTAGACATGGGGGAGATGTTAGTTGGTTGGTTTTTTAACCTCCTATTAGAAGCAACATGAGGGCTATTGATGACAGACTTCATAATTTTGAACCCAAGTCAAGCAATAAGGATAACACCTGAGCAGGCACCCCTACTCTTAACTTCCTCTTTGGGTCTTGACAGATTTAAAATGCATCAGCCATGGCTACACTGTGGCACCAAAGCTCGAAATAACAACTCGACGAAAACTGCTGGTCACAAGTCCACAACCATGACCATTAGGCTACTGCGGTCAAAAGAGGGGGAGAACATAATAACATTGAATGTTATTATATGCTGTGAATGAATGTTATACCATGCTGCAAATATTTTTTTAAGTTATGCATTCAGTCAGGGAACTTTTAAATGTTACTTAATAAAAGACAGAGGTATGCAGGAAATTGTGTTTCTCAAAGATTTGATTCTAACTTTTACACAATGAAAACAAAAATTTCAATTCAGATAGCAAAAATTCCAACTCTTGCTTTTAATTCTATATATTTCAACTTCTAAGAAATTTATTTCTCCCCAAACAAACTGATGAAAGATAGGAACAATCCTTCAACCAATGAAAATATGAGAATTTCCCACCTATTTTCCAGCCAATGATACACAATATTTTCTTCTTAATTCTTCTCATTTCCTGACACAGCCTAACTCATCCTTCTCATTTATGTAATGATCGCATAGATGCAGCATAAAAATATTCAAAAAAATTTTACTATCAATCATTATATTATTTAAAAGTTTCAATCGAATTTTTCTAATACTTTAATTTACATTTTAGCCAAAGATATATTGTCAAAACTCTCCTTTATTTTTCTTAAATATGAAATTAAAGCCCAACAGGGTTAAGAGCTCAAACAACCCATCACACATACTATTTTATTTCAGCCCCTTGGGGAGACAACTCATGAAAGTTGAACTGCATTTAGAATTAATAACATTTTGGCATGATGATATCAACTGAAAATTCAAGAGAAGAAAAAATATTTAAATAAGAACTTGTTTCTTACTCGAGATCTGTTATAACAGTATGGCATTCATCACAAACTCTGACATCAAATTCATAGCCCATTTTTGGGATTTTGCTTTGATTGCCACTGCATTTGTCACAGACAGCTTTGCCACATCTCCGACAATGATGCTAATTCAAAACAAAATAAATTATAAATTAAATGAGAAATAGTAATAATTAATGTAAAATTCACAAATATGTTAAAATTATTAAAAGATTTATCAAGAAAGTTATTGTTCTCTTACAATGTGTAAAGAAAAAATAACAAATTCTTTGAAATTTAGTTTAAGATTAAAATAAAAATAGATTTAAAATTAAATTTAAATAAACATTCAAATTACCTTAAAAATTAATGAATTTTAAAATAAAAATAGTTTTAAAATTAAATTTAAATAAATATTCAAATTACCTTAAAAATTAATGAATGTTTCAGGATCATTGTATTTCATCGATTTTTCTTAAAAATAATACAAAGCCAAAATAAAAATAATTCAAATAATAGATAGTGAATAATTTAAGATATACGTCAACACTTTTTAATTTCTATGAATAATATACAATAAAACCTAAACTTAACTCATTCTAGAATCGCATTTTCATTCAAAGACAATTTTGCCCTCTTTAATGTAAGATAAATAAACATTTGTTTAAAATATTATCGGCTCATTCTAGTTTTGCGAATTTGAGATCTTCCTACTATGCTCATACTACTTCATTCATAGTACCTTCATAACAAGTAAATTGAATTACCTAAAGATGATAAGCACTGCAGTACTCTTTTTACTCTTAAAGATTCGCTGTAAGCATCTTCTAATATTTGAATGCTTATTGATAACTTGCAAATGCTAGCGATGTTTCATGAAAACAAATATTGAAGACATTTTGAATATTAAAAAGCCAACAGAAGAAAACTAAAAACACAGCAAACAAACCCAGAATTTGTACTTTCTGTCTATTTAAGAAATACAGAATGACAAACAACATAACTACTGCAATAAGACTATTTATGGAAAACATACTTTTAACATGTGTCAAGAGTGCAAATGCAAATTTTGACCACTTTTCTAATTTTTAACTGAAATAAATAATTTTTTTTTTAATTTTAAGTCTGAATCAAATGATTAGTACAGAGTAACACTGATTTTAGTTGCCTAAGGCTAAAATAATATGAAATTAATTAACCTTTTCTAAAATCCCTTGTATGTGAGTTTTTAAAATAGTATGAGCAAAAAAATTTGACAGTAAAATATTAACAAATATTATTTGAATAAAAATGTAATATAGAATTAAAAATTAAAAAACTTGTATTTAATTTTAAAAATAAAGATGATACTTCATGTATAAGTTAGAAGAGAAGGAGAGATGTATTATCTAAAAGACAAATAATCTTTCCTGATACTTAAATGAGTCATTTTTAAAAAATAACACAAAATATGCATAAAATTAGCAATGGAAAATACATTATATATTTTCACTAAAGCTTCACACAACAAACTGAGTTTGAAACGCATAGCTTTACTAAGCATTAGAATAACATGAATGGCCACAAGGACCCAGCAAGTATATATGTCCCTCTATATATCTATTTTTACTTATGGCCTGTCACTCCTTGCTCAATAGCCTAGAATCTCTACTCACACAGGAACATTCACAAGTTAACAAGCAGTAATTTTAATTAGCTTATTGATAAATCACTAGCATGCAAAACATGGCTATATTTTGCAACTGTTTACAAGCCTCTACTTGCCATTCAGATTCCAAAGTATCATTGTATGTAGGAGTTACATAGACATATGCGAAATATTTTTAACATTGATCAATATTTGATCTTTATTTTAAAATTTTACTTAAAAACATTTATGAGCTAGCAAAATTAGGATGACGTAGCATTTGAATTGTAGATGATAATTTAACTTTGTTTTATGCAAATGTTTTTCTTTTAAATGTTTGTTAATAATTAAACACTTTGACACATCACACACATATAAATATATTATGTAGAAATCTTATTTACCAAAAAATGCATTATAAAGTTCACATAAATAAAACAAGCACAAGATTTTAAGAATGAATAGCAAATTATACCTAATTAACAACAGAGAATTCAATTTTAAAATACCTCAATAAAATAACAAATAAAAAATTTAAACAATTTTTCAGGGGGAAAAACTAATGGTGCTAATACTACATAAACATATCTATAGATAACTAAGAATATGTTTAACTAATGTAATTATCATCAAACAAGTTAATTACATAACAAAGATTTAATAATTAACAGAATACAAAAGTAGATTTAAAAGTAATTAAATATCACTATGCTTACTGCTATTTTTCTATTCTGATTTATACACAAAATTTTAAGTAAAACAAATATTAATATTAATTTAATACAAATAGAAAATCCATTAAAAGTAATTGTTATTCAAAAGGATATGTTTAATAAGTATTTCATTTAAATCATAGTAATTACCTGGCGAATACCAATTGTTTTTTGATCCACCATAGCTTTTATATTCCAAAAGAAAGGCTTTGTACATCGTTGGCAATAGTCACTATCTGCCCACTCTGGTGTCTGAAGAAATTTCAATTTTTTTTTTAGAATACAAGAGAGCCAAAATCTTCAAATAAAACTTATATGTTTTACAATAAATGTTAAAACTTTTCATTATTATTCAGATAAAAATGATAGTATAAAATTAATGTGATCTCAATAACAATTTCATTAGCTTTATTATTTAAAATGTACTAATCTCAAATCTTTATTCAAAGAAAAATTGAATTTTTCCTGCACACAATTTGATTATTTTCCAACCACAGTAATTTTTGACAACTTTAGCTAGGAGCTAATAATTCTGACAGCTTGTACTTGCATTAATTGGAAACAAGATCTAGATCATGGGTGTCTAAACTATGACCGTTTGAGGGCAACATTGCAAAAAAAAAAAAATTGCTGGGCCGCACATACAATATTTTTTCAACAAATTGAAATAAAAATTAACTCTATGTAGTTTTATTAATATAAATTATATATAAATTCCTTTTATTATATTTTTTAAAATTTGATTTAACAGTACGTATTTATTTTAAATTTGTGAAAGTTTCCTTTAATTTAGTTTAGATTTCATAAAGAAGGAAAAAATTCGAAGTAATGAGATGGGTGAATTTGATTTTATTGAACAAGCAAATCGATATCAGATTCAATAGACGAGGTAGCAATTCTTACTGAATTTTCAAGATGTTTGATAGTGATCTTTGTCCTATTTTTGTTTTTTGTAAGCTTCATTCTTGAAAATAAATGTTCACAAATGTAAGTACTGCCAAAAGCTGAAGACATTAATAAAGCATGATTGTGAAAAATAGAATATTTATCAAGGGGTAGGTAATCTTTATAAAATTCCAGTAAAGAAACATTCCCAAATTTTTCTTTTAATTGAATGTCACTTTGAAGTTCAATGCACTCCATTTGAAAATTTGAAGGCAATTTATACATTTATAGAGAAAATAAGGTAGAAAACATGTTGAAATACTCTTTATTTTTTTCAAAATTTTTAAAATCTACTTTCAAACTCTTGAATTAAATTAAAAATTACTGCTGCATATTTTGTGCAACTCACAGGTTTATGCACTGCCAAAGTACTGAAATGTGTCAAATCTTTTACTTTTATTTGATTAAGCCAAAATTTCAATTTTCTTTCAAACGCTGTAATTGTCAAATGTTCAGTTAAGTCTACTAAAAAAGCTAAATCTAAAATCCAATCTTCGTCCTCAAATTCATTCACAGGCTTCCCTTTTGTTTCTATAAATATTTTTATTCCAGTTCTCAAATCGTAAAATCTTTTGAACATTTTCCCCTTACGGAACCATATTACTTCACTATAATAAATAACATCTGCAAATTTAGAGCCCACTACCTTAAGAAACTCTTCAAATTGTCTATGACTAACAGGTCAATTGAAAAGTCCTCGGCCTACTATAGTAAAACACATTTTTTTGACAAAATTAGTTTTTTTATTCAACATAATTCTCTTCAAGGGTGATACACTGATTATAGCGACCCTCCAACGTTTCAATACCATTTTTGTAGTATGATTTGTCCTTTGCTTCAAAATAGGCCTCAGTTTCGGTGATCACCTCTTCATTCGACGAAAATTTCTTCCCAGCGAGCATTCTTTTGAGATCTGAGAACAGGAAATAGTCGCTGGGGGTCAGATCTGGAGAATACGGTGGATGAGGAAGCAATTTGAAGCCCAATTCATGGATTTTTGCCATCATTTTCACTGACTTGTGACACAGTGCATTGTCTTGGTGAAGCAGCACTTCTTTTTCTTCAAATGTGGCCGTTTTTTGGCGATTTCGTCCTTTAAACGGTCCAATAACGCTATGTAATAGTCGCTGTTGATGGTCCTTCCTTTTTCAAGGTAGTCAATGAAAATTATTCCATGCGCATCCCAAAATACAGACGCCATAACCTTGCCAGCCGACTGTTGCGTTTTCCCACGCTTTGGAGCGGGTTCATCGTGTGCAGTCCACTCGGATGACTGTCGAATGGACTTCGGAGTGAAATGATAGAGCCATGTTTCATCCATTGTCACATATCGACGCAAAAACTCGGCTTTATTACGCTTGATCATCTTGAAACACTGCTCCGAATCATCAACTCGTCGTTATTTTTGGTCAAAAGTGAGCTCGCGCCACACCCACTTTGCACAGAGCCTTCTCATACCCAAATATTCGTGAATGATATGATGTACACGTTCAGTTGATATCTTTCAATTCTGCTATTTCATTCAATTTCAATTGACGGTCATTAAAAAAAACCTTTTGTGGATTTTTTAATGTTTTCGTCGGTAACAACCTCTTTTGGGCGTCCACCGTCTTCGGTGCTCATTTCACCATGTCTAAACTTAGCATACCAATCCTTGATGGTTATTTTCCTGGGGCAGTGTCCGGAAACTCGGCATCAAGCCAAGTTTTTGCTTCAATTGTATTTTTTCCCTTCAAAAAGCAATACTTTATCAACACGCAAAATTCCTTTTTATCCATTTTTTTCACAATAACAAAAGTTGTTCACTCAAAATGCTATAATTTACAAACTAATGAGCTAATGTTTTTTATAACAACACTTAATACACTTTCCATTTGTAAAATTTTTCCACATAAATTACCCAATGTATATTACAATGATATGCCATCAAGATCGTATTGCCAGCAGCAACGCCTTCATTATTAACCATTTTAACAAGTCCCCCATTTTTACCAACCATAGCAGGGGCTCCATCGGTTATGATAGCTGATAAATTTTTCATAGATAAGGAAAACTTTGTCATTGAATAAATCTACAGACTTGATTGTGTCTTTAAAAGATACTAAAGTAACCATATCTTCTGTGATATTATAATGTTCATAGATTCCTCTTATAAAAATTGTTAATAGTGCTGTATCAGAAGCGTCAGTGCTTTAGTCCATGGGCTAATGAAAAAATTTGAAATTAGTACAATTACTTTTTGAAGACTTTTCAACTGAATGTGTAAATTTAAATATTTTCATAATTTACATTTGGGCAGCATTTTAAATTCTTTTGTGTTGCATGCGGCTGTGGGCCTCACTTTAGACAAGCATGATCTAGATTATTCATTTGAAATTAACTATTGATCCATTTTGGTGAATCTATTAATGCAATTAAAATAATTATCACTGGATTGAAACTTTTAAATTTATGCTTTTAATGTTTTAAAATAAACATGTTCTTTAATTCAGTATTAATCAATTTTAACAGAAAAATCCTGAGAAAATAAAGGCGTTAAGATTTTTTGTGGAAACCTACATTGGGCAAAAACTGCATATCCCATAGAAAATTTTTGTAGCACAAATAGGTGAAATCTTCCTTTCTTTTTTTCTGTTAAAGGAAATTTGTTTGTTTAAATCTAGTTTAAGTATTGAAAAGTGTTTCCTCATATTATTAAGTGTCACAGCAAATAAGCAGCATGATTTCAATCTAGAAACTGCAGTAAATAAATATTGATAATTTCTATTTTTTGAACATTATTCATTTCTTTTTTACACACAACTAAAACAAGGATTTCCATGAATCTAGCAGCAAAAATGACTATCACAGCAGCGTAAAAAAAGACAAACATTTGAGTTTCTTACTTCTAATCGTCTGACCTTCATATTCCAAAATACAATTGTACTATCTTCAGATCCAGATATTAGTTGCTTTGATGCATTGGCAAAACAAAGTGAAGACACTTTGTTACTAGAAAGAATAAATTATATAATACACATAAGACTTCTAGTTTTTCTTTAATAAAAACAACAAATCAAAAATGAAGCAATTGATAAATTATAATATTATAGAGTTTTAAACACTACTTATTTCAGGAACTATTATACTTTGAAAACATTTTCAAAAAGAATACATTAAGAAATGATGATTGCATTCTTAAATTTAAAGATTTAGCAATAGTTTTTCCAAGCATCACATTAGAGAATAAGACAAAGGATGGAATCAAACTTTGAAAAATTTGAAACAAAAATACCTGTTTGATTTTTAAATAAACATATTATGCAATGTTATCTAACTATACTATCAATGTTACAACTTATCATAGAAACCATTATTTAATTAATTTTTTTTTTTTTTTTGATATAAGAATTTAAATATTCCATGTAAAACTAAGCATTTTTTAAATTTATTTATGCTCTTGCGCATGCCTTAGAGGACAACTAAAATACATTATCAAAAGTCTTAAAAATCTTATATACATGTTTTTTTTTTACTGCTTAAAATTACAAATTTCAAATGTATTAACGAATTAGTTTTACTAATTTATATTTGATCTAAAAATTGGAGAGGTTAATCATCAATGAAAATTACAGAAAAGTCAGCTATTTAAATATTTTAGTACATTAGAGACCCAAAACACTAACCAAACTAAATAATTTGTTAAAAAATAAAACTGGAAGACAAATTAAATATTACAAAATAGAGTATTAGTTTTAAATGATGCAAAATAAATAAGTATACTATAAGAAATTAAATAATATTTACTAATAAAAGGTTATATATCTTTAGGGAAAATTTGTTTCAGAATATATGAATGGGAGAAATTTAAAAAAGCAAAGTAAAAAGATACTTTAAATGAAATTAATTTCACAAAATTTCAGACACATAGACATAGCACTTCAAAATATCTAATAAAATTATTTTAATGCTGCTATATCAAGCACTTTTGATTTGAATGTTATAACTCTGTTGACAACTTAAAAAATGCATTGAATTCATTATATAATATTACATATTTTCAAGAAATGCAATGACATAAAAAAATAATACTTTCATTTTTTTTCTTCAGATTTTAAACATCTTATTGAGTGGGCATTTAATACTGAACAAAATAATAAATGATCTTACTGATGTCCCTGTAGCTCATATGCAGTACCCTGTTGACCTCCAATATCCCAAACAATTATAGATTGATCAAAACTACCTGAAAAAAGTAGTTTCCTTTCTGGATCCCATGATAAACAACGTATACTACCTAAAATATTTTAAAATACAATTGATACAAACATACTTTGATTCAGAATAAAAAAGTCTCAAATAATAATAAAAAAAAAAAAACATATACATGTATGTGTGTATATATATATAAAAAAAATGTTTTATCTCAGGATTATAATTAAAAAAAAACTGAAACACAAGAAAATGTTTCATTAGATATAAAATTTATTTTTTACATTTGCCAAAACTCGCTTTTTAAATTCTTTACACATTTTGAAAGTATTAATCAAGCAGATATATGCAGAATGTTGTTTTAAAAAAGCCTAGTACTACATTCTGATAATTCATATTAATTTATTATTTTATCTTCAGTGTAATCCTTAGGTTTTCAAATTTCTTAGATGAAATTGAATCATCATAGTCAAATTTTAGAAAGGAATAACTATATAAAGGATTTCACAAGGTTTTAATTTTCTACATTCAAGATTGTATATATATATATATATATATATATATATATATATATATATATATATACATACACACATATATAAATATATATATATATATACATACACACATATATAAAATATGATTACTTCTATGAGTCTTTTTCAGGAAATAATCTTTGGCTCTACTAATCTATTCAGATATTCCTGAAATTAAATTATATAACAGTTTGGAAAAGAAAAAAAAAAAAAAAAAATAGAAAGTGTTCACAGGATATTTTTACATTCATGTGCAATTTTCCATTTGTTCATTTAAAAAATTAGGCGATAGAAATATGCAAAAGAATTTATAGATATTTAAAGAAAATTATATTCAAAAGGCAAAATAATAACTAATTTGAAATTTATATTGCAGATGTTAAATGTGAGAATTTATGCTGAATGAGTCATGCACATACAAGCACAAACATAAAATAATTTTACTCATAAGAATAAATGATACATTGTTCTTGTAACACAATAAGGAAAAAAGATGTTTTATACTTGAGTTTTCATTGTTCCAAACTGTTTCAAGGAATGTAAAAATCTTTAAATTAAAATCAAAATTAATTTTTCAACAACGTTTCGCACATTGATAAAAAAAAAAAAAAATTAATGGCTTTTTTAGTTCTCCGCAATTTTGTTTTTACTTAAAATTTATCTTTTATTTCTTTTCACTCCTGTTTCAACTCTATAATTTCATGTTTAGTTCTGCTGCATAAATCTAGTGAATGTATACTTATTGAATTGTATAACCATTGTAACTCATCTTGTAAACGTGTTATATGTTATGATGCATAAGAATAAAGTTATTTCTCAAAAACAAAAATAAAATTTTTGAAGAAACTGCAATCTAATAAATTTTGTGAATTTGTTAGATTGCAGTGTGTAACTTTTCAAAATTTATCTTCCTAGAAAAAATAATTAAAATATGAAATTTTTATAAGAGAAAAATATGAATAAATCAATCACTAAATTGCAATAATTGCCATAAAAATAATATTGGTTCTTATTAGTCCTTTTAATATTACCTGAATGACCTTTCAATGTGGTTATAGGTTTATAACCAGATTCTTCTATTTTTAACATCGTAACTTGGCCGGAATAATCACCAATAAAAACATGTTTAGACTGTGCATCAAATCTAAAAACTAATTAAGGTCAATAATCTGCAAATCAAGGAGGGATCAAAAGCATTTTTTGATACTGAATTATAAGTTATTACTCTTAGGATTCTAATCAAAAACTGGAAACAATACATCATATTTCATACAGTCTTATGTACTGAATTGTAAAAAGAATAGACAATATCAATCAGAAGTAATTCAGATGCTTTAAGTCAGTCAAAAAAAATTCTACATTTAAATATTCTCAAATCTCTAATTTATTGCTTTTATCTTTCATTTTATTTTTTCTTAATCAATATATCTATCTTATTTAAGGAAATACCTTTTAGTAGTTGGTTTAGCATTCATTTTACACACATTTTTCACATTATAAAAAAAGATTTTTTTGTAACACAAAAAGAGGACCGATGCTTTCATATAAATAAAATATCAATATTCACTTGAATTATATCAATTAACTATTAGTTAGTAAAAAAGTTACTGCAGAAGTATACTTGGAATTACACAAAATTAACACATAACTTGAAAACTCATTTAATATTTTTTTAAAAAAATCATACTGCATATTTAGATCAAATAATGGCAATTTTTTTACAGGATTTTAAAAATATAAACATACAATTCTAAAGACATGTTTTTGCAAAGATTCTTATAATTCAGAATCATTATCCATAAACTTAGAGAAAAAAAAAATGTTGTAATATTGCCATCGTTTTAAAACAATACACAAAACTTCCAAATCATTTCATAATCCACCATGAAATATTTTCCATCAAAACAGTTACACTGGAGACAGTTTTTATAATAAATAAGATTGACAAAAGAAAATGATAAATACAGAAGCAATGATATATTATCTAATGAGTAAAATAATTTAAAAGGAAAGAAAAGTATTTAAACATATTATTGAATAATTACATTGCACACATATATATGTATAAATTAAGGATACTGCACAGCAGTGCACCATGCATTACACTGAAAACCACCTAATCTTTGTCCAGATTCTGAACAATGCCATTGAAAATATTTGTCACGTCCAACACTTAATACCCATTCTGACCATACCGAAAATACAATGTCAGCAACTCGACCTTGATGTGCTAAAAAATTATTAAAAGATAAGGTTTTCACACAAACAGATTTTTACCTCCAATTCAAAAGCACAATCATATAATTACATTTTTTCTTTTCGGAAAAAAAAATATAAAGTAACATTGATAAATTTTCAAACGCAATATAAAAAAAAGTATTGAATGATTTTAAGATGAGTCAATGAATATATGACCAATATGATACTAACTATTTTGTTTTTTTAAGTGTCTATAGATTTATAAAATAATTTCGAAGAATTATAAATATTTTAAGATATTCAGATATATTAAAATTTAAGACAACAACAATATGGTACTATTGAGATTATATTTTACTATTTATCAAGATCAATGAATAAAATATTTTTGTTTCATAAAAGGTAAGGTAAATAATTTCAAAACATAAATAATCAATTTAAATGCATGTCAACTTTCTGTGAAAATAAAGGCTAAAAGGATGGAAAATCAAACTACTAATATATTGGTTTAATACACTAGTGAAACATCTAAAAATTTATAATTACAGATTTTACATTTGAATTTAGCAAAAATATTATATTCCAAACAAACCACATAAAATCCAACTGATTATTCATTAAATAAACCATGTGTTTTGTCAACAAATTTATGAAATGAAACAGGGAAATTATGCAAAATGATAAACCATTTTATTACCTAAATAATTTCTTTGATGATTCATCCTGTTATAATCTTCTGATAATTTAAATTCCTAAAGAATTTTTAAAGATATAAGTATTGATATATAAAAAATATTAATGACAATTCAAAATAAATTTTAAAATATATATATATATGAATATTTGGCAACACTTACAGATATAGTGCCATTATCCATACCAACAAATAAACGTTTTGTTTCTTCACTATATACAATACATGTAGCTGGAGCTAAAAAAAAAAATAATTTCAGCATAAAATGTTTTAAATACTTTAATTTCATTTTGAAATTTTAAACAAATTAAGGATTCTTACAAGGCATATAATGACAAATGCTGGGCCAATATTGTCCAGTGTCACGTTTTAACCAAACTCTTACAGTCCTAAAAAGATTTAAAAAACATAAATTATACATAAAATTTTTAAAAAATTTCTACAGCAAGGAAAATTATAAGTATCCTTTATCAAATATTTCAATAATTACAAAAGTGAAGAAATATAGATTTTGTAATTTATTTATACAATTAAGTTATTAAAATGACAATCCGTATTTTGAATTTAAAAAAAGATACATACATAAAAACAAGTTTACTGAGTCTTTGTAAATCAATTAATAATTTTTTGTCTTTTTCAGTAAGTGTACACCAAATATACTACAAAATTTAATTGATACTTCACTTAAATTATTATACATAAAATACAACAGACCATAAAGTATACGAACTGAAAATGCTAAAGGCGGATATCAAATATGATACAAAACAGTTTGAGGAAATGTATTAGGACATGCATGACAAAAACAATTAATAAATTCTTATAAATTAATTTAAAGAGGAAAACAATTATACATTAATTTTACTCTTTTAACAATTAAATTCATAACAGAAAAATTGAGTTCCTGCCTTCTATCAAAAATCCTGGTGTTCACTTTATATTTCAAGGAATGTAATAATCAATAAATTGAAATAATGTAACATTTTGGATAGACTGCACATAAATTGTAATTAAAATAATGTACAAGGGTGGTCTGAAAAATTTCCGACCAAAGACATGAGAATTTTTTCTTTAAATTTATTATTATTATTCTATATAATCTCCTTTTAAGTCTAAACACTTCTCCCAGTGATTCTTCCATCTCTTTAAATTGCCAAAATAGAACTTGATATCTTTTGCTGCAAAAGAATTGTTTTTGAAGATATTGGCCTCCTCATTTGACGGAAGTCCCTGTTCTTTGAGAGCAATTTTTACATTAGGGAGCAAAAAGAAGTAACTTGGGCTAGATCTGGTGAGCAAGGAGAGTGCTCAAGTAGTTCACACCATAATTTGTGGATTTTTGTCACGGCAACCGCTGAGGTGCGAGATGGTGCATTGTCTTTGTGAAACTGAATTTTTTTTCTGCAGAAGTGGCTGTTTTCCTACAATTTCTGTTTTCAGCTTGGCAAGTAATAATGCATAGTATGCTCCTGTAATGGTTTTTCCTGTTTGAAGATAATTGATTAAGACAACTCCACGACTATCCCCAAAAAACAGTTGGCATCACCTTCCTAGCGGAAAAAAGTTGCATTTTCGAAGCTGATTCCGCCTTTGCAGTCATTCAATTTGATTGATTTTTGTTTGAAGCGAAAATTGTGTATCCAAGTTTCATCTACAGTAATTAATCAGCACCTAAACTTTGATTTATTGTGCCTAAACCGAGCCAACAAAGTGTTGGAAATTCTGTTAACTCTATGTCAGTACTTCAAAGTAACTGCATAAATTTTTTGTTTTGTTCAGCAAAGTAGACTATAAGCCATAATTCAAAAACCATTAATCTAGATATTTTATTGTGTTATTGAAAAATGAACCTTTAAAAACCTAAATGAAACTTTCTTGACGTCAATATTGACATCTCTCAAATCACTGTAGGTAACTTTTTGAATGCAATGTTTCAAAATACAAGTTAATTTAATTAATAGGTTTATTTTTACAAATAAACAGGGCTGATTTAAAAATTTAAAAAAGTCATACTTTTGTTGTTAATGTATCTTTAAATGTCTATATATATAAAATGATTTAGAAACATCCAACAAATATAATGAGGTTTTGTGGTAATTTACCGTATAAAGTTAAAAAGCAATCTTAAACTTTTGCATCGCTTCATAACTTCAGTCGCAGATACTTAGTTTCATATGAACTTAAATTGTAAAGTCACACAACATATTATTTTCAAAAGAAAATAAAGTACCAAAATACATAGAGGAAAGCAACATGCATCAAAATGACTCACCTATCATCACTCACACTGATGACACCTTCAGCATTAGGTACAATAACAGCCATGTTAATTACATCTTGATGTCCCTCTAATTTGCTGATGAGCTGTGGTTTACTAATATTGGCAAATTGAGTACTGGTTCCAGGAACAGGCTTGATTTCAGCAGCCATGACTAGTTCTACATTCATTAGAAAACACTCGTGTAAGTCTTCATAAACTGAGAAATATCAAAATACGAAGTTAAGTTATAAATATTCTAATTAAGAATTGTTAATTTTGAGAAAGAAAAATTATTGAATTTTTTTTTGTAAAAGAAAGGAATTAAGAGTAAAAAAAATTACAAAATATTAAAAGATTTATCAGATATTGCATTCTCTTTAGCAATGGATTTCCCTTTAAACATGGAATTTTTCTAGAATTTATTTAGATGCTATTAGATATTTAACACTATTTTCCTTTTAGAATTTAGGTTGTGTATTTTAAATTAAAGTAATAAAATGACTCAATATGACACATTTAACTTAAAAGATACAAAAATAATTATGAACGTTTCCCCCATCAAACAACAGCCAATCGTCAAAAAAAAAGGTCTTCATAAATTACATTAAATGAATTATAATAATTAATTTTAGATTTGAATAACGAGAAAGAGGTATATTTGAAAATCCCACCACCTAAACATATGTAGCTTACAATGTGTCCCTTAAATTTTTTTTTTTTTTTTTAAAAACCAAAATTCTGAAACAAAAAATATACTAAATAAGGAAATCACTTTTAACTATACAATAAAATTTTTAAAATATTGCGAAAAATAAGTTTTATTTATATCTGAAATACTTATTCCTCATTCAAATACTTGAAAATTACTTGTGTGTAAGTAGATCATAAGTTTAAATTTAAAAATCAGTTGTAATTGCATGTTTTAAAAGTTGTATGAAAAATCAAGTCATTAATTTATGATGGGATAAATAATTAGTTCAAAAGGTAAATAAAAAATATATCCAGAGAATTAAAGTATTAATTCAATGTCCTGTAAAGGTAAATTAAAACTTATTACAGAAAATTTTACTTGAAAAACTTCAAAAGGAGATTAGAAATACAAGTTCCTGAAGAGATCAATAAATATCTCTCTTTTCACCAAATGAAATTAGGAGAAAAATGGCAAAGTTAAATGTTAATAAGATATCAAATAGAAATATATTATAAACAAAAATAAAATTTTGTTAGCAAATTTTACAAGTAATTTTTAAATAAAGAATATGAATACATTTTAGGGAGATAATAGCCTTTGTCGTTCAATATTCTATGTAACTTCATCAATCAATCAACAAAATGATAAGTAAACAATTGCAGTGATAAAAATAAATTGCGCTAAAATATTATTTTTTTTAAAAATATTACAAATTTAAATTTCTCTGGCATACATCTATTTAATATACATATACACAAACATTTGATTTATTGTATGCTCAGTTAAATTAGGGCTATGTCTTTTACTTTACAGAGCTATTGCTGTTTGTGAAGGTTTGATAATTAAAATACATTTAAGCAGAATATGCTGGTTGGTTGGTTGGTTGGTTTTATTAATATCACACTAGAAGCAACACAAGGGCAATTGGTAACCGAACTCGTAATTTTGAACCTCAGTCAAGTGACAAGGATAACACCTGAGCTGGGGTACCCCCCTCTCCTAACTTCCCCACCACGCCAACAGGAGGATTAAGCAGAGTACATTTATTCTAATCTAGAAGTAGTATTACATAGCTTTATTTCCATTTTGTTCATACTTTTAAGGATTTTTTTTTTCAATTATCTTTCACTGATATATATATGTAATGATTTAACTTTAATTCCTATTAGTTTCTCACAATAATAATTTATGCAATCATGCATTCTTAAAAATTCACAGAATAAGCAGATCTCAAGCCTCCAGACCTGTATGGATGATCCCTACCAGACTTTAAGTCTGCCCTTAGATTCCCTTGAAGTCCCTCTATCCATACCACACGGTCTCTGAAATTTCCCAGAAATAAAACTAAAAACACAGCGAAAAGCCCTCTCTCTTGCTATTACAATCATGCTGTTCTAATCTGTATCCAACAGCAGAGTTGTGTAGTTCCCACAGAGTGAAAATGGTCTCTCTCTCCGCTAAAATAAAATAGTTCTATGAAACTGAAATTGGCTTCAACTGTTTTACAAAAAAATTAATTAAATAGTAATAGTTAAAAGTAAATAACTTTACATATACATATATATATATAACAATTATTAACAGTTAATAATATTAGCAGATCTTGGATCTATCAATATCAAGCTCCTTCAAGAAAAATATCAAGTAAACAGAATATGGGAGAAAAGCTTTTCCAAATTTTGAACCCAGTTTAGTTAACTTTAGTTTTTATTAAAGTCCCACTACAAGCAACAAGAGGGCTATTGGCGTCGGAGCTTGTAGCAGAACGGAACACTCTCCCACCATTGAGGTTCGAAACTCTGAGGAGCTCAATCACAAGTCTAATCTTTGAGGGGCTTAATCACTCACCCAGTCCTGGTCACAATCAAAGAAGCAGCATCCTGAGATGGTCGCTCCAGTCCAGCAGCAGGGGAGGCGGACTGCCTTTGAAACGCTTGCTTGTGAAGTAGATCTCCTCCTAGAAGAGGATGATCTTCAGATTGAGAGATCTCGAGAGGGAATAATCTCTGTATTGAGTGGAGAAAAATTCCATTGTCTGTCTTCACTTTGGCTAGTCGAACAACATTATCACTTCCAGGAAATATCTCTATTATTTTGGCTAGAGGCCAATGAATGCGCCGTTTATTTATGTCCTCCACGAGAACGACATCTCCAACACATAATTTTTGAAGCACGTCTCTCTTCAGAGCAAGCTGTCATAATTGTCCGAGTATTCACTCTGGAATCTGTTGCGTAATTGTCTCTAATTCTTTGTCTGTATTTCGCCCTTCGACTCAAAAGCTTGGTGTCCATTGAATCAATATTAGAAATTCCCGATAAGGGCAATTCTTGTAAGAACATCATGGGGGTTAGTGGTGATGAGTCTCGGTTGTCTTCTGAAGCATAGGTGATAGGTCGAGAGTTTATTATTTGTTCACAGTCGCATAGAATGGTATCAGTTTTTAGTAATTTAATGATGACCGTCCTAAAATTCTTCTTAAGATTTCTTTAATCATTCACACAAGTCTTTCCCACCATCCAGCCCACCAGGATGCCATAGGTGGATTGAACTTCCATCGTATTCTTCACGAGGAGGCTTCAGCACATATCGTATTCCAATTTATCCTTTCAAGAGCTCTGTTAGTGCCAACAAAGTTTGTTTTGTTGTCGGAATATATTACATAAAGTTTGCCTCTCGTGGCGATGAATCTTCGAAAAAACTGAATGAAAGTCTCAGTGGACAGTAAGGTGACTAATTCAAGATGAATGGCACGATAGATTGCACAAGTGTACAAAACTATCCAGGACTTTGACCCATCAGCGAGATGAAGTGGACCTGCTAAGTCAACTCCAACGACTTCAAAAATGGCTCCATCTCTAACTCTATCTTCAGGTGGCATTCCTGATTGAACTTCTATTCTAGGCATATTAAATCTCTTGCACTTAACACATTTTCTGATGATATTTCTAATGTTTTTCCTTGACTTTAATATACAATTTTTTTCTCTAAGATGAGCCATTAATATGCTGACTCTAGCAAGTTGATTCTCTAAATGTGTTTCATATATTGATCTTTGTACAATTGGGTGGTCAGATGACAAAATAACATGACATAAAAAGTTTTCGCTGTCTTCATGTTGGACAGTTTTTGTTTGGGCTCTTAGAATTCCATAACTATCTTTGATAGGTCTCAATGAGTGAATCTTAGGATCTTCTATGCTTACAAAGGATTCATTTTGAATTAATTTGAGTAGTATTTTTTCAGATTTTTCAAATTCATGTACAGAAATCATAGGTGATAATTTTTTCTCAATATTCTTTGTGTTGTACAAAAATCTGTAAATCCTAACTAAAAGCCTTACTATTTTTTCTATAAGATGAGAATTTATGGTAATACCAATCATCTCTTTTTTCCTTGTCTAAAAGACTCAAAATTCTTTTCCTTTGTTAAATATTTCTTCATCTGGTTGTTCTTCAGTTTGAGGCCATTCTTCTTTGGATAAGTACAACCATGATGGACCCTCCTACCATTTTGATCTTTGTAGTTGCTCAAAAGAGCATTCTCTGGATGGAAGGTCCGGGGATTCATATTTCCAGTAACATGTCGCCAGTCAGAAATTTTAGTAAGAGATCTAATCTCTTGGACTTGGTTACTAACAAATGTTCCCCAAGCTAGGTCTCTTCTGATCCATCCTAGAGCTGTTGACGAATTGCTCCAAAATACTGTAGTGCAATTTCTTAACTTTAAATCAGTTGCAATGGTTTTTGAAAGTCTAGCATCAATTAGACAAGAAAGAAGCTCTAGTTGTAGTATAGTCAATTCCTTACTGGGAGCTAACCAACTTCGAGCATTCACCAATAGCACTTTAATTCCTTCAACAGTTTCTGCTCTGATGTATGCACAAGTTGCGTAAGCACGTTTGCTGGCATCCAAAAATATATGAAGTGTAATTGTGTCTTCATTTTCATAATCGATATTTAACCATTGGCAAATTTCTGTTTCTGAAAGTAGGTGTAATTGTTTTAACCAAGTATGAAACTGCTTGTTTAGTGATAGAGGTAATTCTTCATCCCAATTTATTTTCTGAATCCATGTTTCTTGTAAAATTAGTTTAGGTATTAATGTAACAGTAGTAAAACCTATGGGATCAAAAATCTTTTGAGTTGCAGATAATATCTTCCTTTTTCTAAATGGTTCATTAATCTTAAAGGTTTGTTCGATTTTGCAACTAAAAGTATCCTTTTTTAAATCCCACTTTAATCCTAAAATAGGTACCATTTTTATTTCATTTTCTGTGTCATCAATTGTTTGAGATGTCAAATGACGAGGACGACACCTGAGCTGGCAACCCCTCTCCTAACTTCCACCCTCACCACACTAATGGGAGAACCTTGGGCCCCGACAGATTTAATGTGCATCAGAAGATTTTTAAAACATCTAATCTTTGTTTTTTTTTAAATCATTTTCCATTTGAATTAATTTTAAATATTTATACATTAGATCTATCATGGACAAGTCATTTATTATTAACACAAGCCATTTATTATTCCCCCCCCCCAATGAATTAATTCATTTCAAAGCTAAGTTTCATAAAGATATATATTTTTTCAATTAACATTCTTTTGTAGTCTGAACTGAGTAAAAAAAAAATCTATAGTTAGCTGTGTGTGTGAATGGTTCAACTCTAAATCAACAGTGTCTTTAACTTAAACCAAAATTTTATGTAACTGCACATATTAATTCCAACCTTTTTTTTTTTTTTTTTTTTTTTAAACAGCCTAAAATAAATCTCAAACTTACACATCATATTTTTGTTATGATCATACATAAGCACAGATTTCATTTTCTCTATATTAACATTTAGTACTTGACCAATTAATTATATCTTTAAAACATATTTAGCTGTTTTTCGATACTGCAATCAGATAGACAATAATAACATAGTTTTTCTATCCTTTAAACAAAAATATAATTTCAAATAAGGATTTACAATTGTTTATATTTACAAAGAAAAATTAAGAAAACATTTTATTTCTCTGTATATTTTTTTAATGTCAGTAAACTTTTAGAATTCATACATTCGCAGCAAGTGAATAATTTTATGAAAACAAAATATGTTAATATTTTTCACAAATTAATATTTGAATAATAATACAACATAAGTCTGCATATTATTTTAATAAAAATTATGAAATGCCAGACATATTGTAACTGAAACTGTTTTTTATTGAATTACTACCAACAGAAAATTTAAATAAATTATGCGTGGAAAATGCTAATGAACAGGAAATACTACTTTTTTAGTCATGGAAAACAGCTGTTTTTCAACCTGCTCTAAATGAAGGTCATTTACTGTAGCATAGATTCAAAAGGGTACTATTTTTTTTTTTATTTTTAATTACATTGATATGGTTTTAGTGAACTAATTTTTAAAATTAAAAAAACTTAAGAAATAAATTTTTCAAAAACAATTTAAGTTTTTAACTTAATTCTTGAAGCACGTAAAAATATACTTAGATAGTTTTTATAAATTAAGATTTTGTAACCATAAATAAAACTCAAAAAACATACATCCTCTACTATCCATATATAACAAAATTTATTTCCAGTACCAATGTACACAAATAGTAAACTCAATTGTATTGCATAAGAGTATGATTTAGCAGTTAAAGAATAATGGTGACAATCCCTAATAACAAAGTTAACAGTTTTTAACTTTCTTTATAAATTTCCCAAGCAGACCAATAATTTTAATATCATAA
Source organism: Nephila pilipes (assembly GCA_019974015.1). Lineage (NCBI taxonomy): Eukaryota > Metazoa > Arthropoda > Arachnida > Araneae > Nephilidae > Nephila > Nephila pilipes. Next base: position 202,172 of record BMAW01010099.1, read on the forward strand.
TACACACTAATATATTTTGAATATCAAATTTTTGAAAAAAAAAATTATAAATTCAATAGAAATTTATTCAAAATTAAAATAAACTGGAAATAATTTATTCATTGTACATATGTATCAATAAGAAATAAATTAGTTTGAAAGCACTACAAGAATTTAATGTATAAGTTTTAGCAAATAAAACATTAAACAAAATTATATTTAGAAATATTAAGTACACAAAAATCTCAAGAGGCCAATGAATTTATTTTGAAGTTGTCATCACCTAGTGTCAAAGAGACTGAACCAAATTTGGAACACATTCTGCAATATATGTAAACTGTTATACATACATCCATATCCATTTTTATAGTCCTTTAAAATAATTGTTCCATAAGTACACAATTTTTATCCCTTAACATAAAAACCTGCTAAACATTACAGTACAGGACATGAAATATACAGAATTTTTTTTTGCAAAAGCAGGGTTTAATTGGAAACAAAAATTAGTAGTATAATAAAATAAGCAGCTCTATTCTATGCAGGATAATAAAGTCAGATTATGAAAAAATATATGAACATTTTACTATTCAAAAATCATGAGAGTTTAGATCATATTCTTTAATGTAATATAAGGACAGTGTTAGGTATAACATTTATAAAGCATCGGATCCATGATGTGATTAAATTATAACTCATACTACTTTTAACACTGTTAAAAAAAAGGATTCAAAAATGAAATAATTTTTCAAACAGGAAAATGACAAGTATTGTGATTTGAACTCATGGAGTTATAATATATAAACCTAATCATCAATAGCATCCTTAAAATAAAAACACATTTGACATTACAGTATAGGAGAAGAATTATAGAATACAAGAAAAAATTGATTCAAACAGAAATTAGTAGTATTTTAAAACATTTTGCTCCCAATATGTTAGTTAATAAGTACATAATAACAATGGAACCTCAATTAATCTGAAAAAAAAAAAAAAAAAAAAATTATCCTAGTTCAGATTTAATTTTTAAAAATTACATGAAAATAACTTTAATTTGTAGAATTAAAAGAATATGTATTGCATCTTCAACGATTATTATTATTTTGTACCCAAATACCAATGTCTGAAGTTAAATAACTTTAATTATGTTATAATTAAAATTATTCAACTCATTAATTAAACACTTAAGTATTACAAATATTACAGAATGAAAGTACTTCATTTCTCACATGATACTATTTTAAAAATAAATACCTTGGCAGTATATATTTTACACATAATGTTCATAGTTTAAAAAATCTTTTAATCTTTGGATGCACTTGTGTATATGTGTAATTATTTTTATTCATCGAATTTCATAGACTGAAGTTCTAGCAAAAGAATTTCATTAAATACAATATTCGATATTGCAAAATAAAAGTAGACAATGACATATTAAGAGGAAATAATATCAGGTATTAAAAAAAGTGTATAACGCTAAAAAAATACTTATGTGGACGAAATATTTTACTCTTGTCACGACATAAATAATAGGAATAAATTAGTGAGATCCATTTTTGACCTTATTTGTGTTTAGAATAAGGCATTAGTCTGAATTCATCAGCCACAGCATGAGTTGATATACACAACAAATATGAATTTAAAATCAAAACTATTTAATAACTTACGAAGACCTTACACTAATCTTTCTATGTAAGACATCAATTTACTTATTTTAATGCATTTTTTAAATTAATACAATAATAGAGAATAATAATACATTACTATACTTCTTACAATTATTGGGAGATTAATAAAACTGAATCTAATAGTTTGATTCCTAACAATAAATCTAGTTTTCAAAAAAAAAATTCCATAATACTTTCCATTACACATATAATTCAGCTTTTTTTTAAAACCCTTTGATGGCTATGAATGACTTTAACTCGCATTCAAACAGCACACCATCGCACAAACTCGTTCAGTTTGTCTGAAGTATTTTGACCTAAACGGATGCAACCGAGCCCTACCCACCTAGTGAAACTTTTTCCCAATAAGCGCTAACAAGCTCAGTCCATCTACATATATTAATTAACTTGTGTTGTTTGAGTTACAAATACCTATTTTCAAAATTGAAATTGGTTTGATAGCATACTAATGACAGTATGGATCCATGAAAATGTTGTATAACTAGGGAAAATGCTACCAATCTAGTTGTTGTTAATCTAGTTATTTTTCTTGTGTAAATTGGCGGGAGTTAGTAATTGAATCGGCTTAAAGGTGAAAACTGGATAACTTTGCAGATGAATACATTTTATGATGATATATATGATGAATAATTATATGTATCATACAAAAAGTTTTTGGTACATTTAACAATAATTAAATATTTCATTAAGTTTAAAATTGTTTATAATATTGAATATATAAAAAATTAAGATATTTTGATGTAATGTTTTACAAAAAAAAGCATTCATAATATTTATCTTTACTAAATTTCTTAAAAGTCCCAGTTGCAATTGTTGTTATTATATTTACTACAAATAATTCTTTAAAGACTACATTTTAAAAGTGAGCAAGGTGTTTGTATCACCGTCAGAAAAGGGTGACATTTTTCAAAGCAATTGGGAGAAAGGTGTCACGTTAAAAACCCGTTTGATTGCAATACTCCTTGTAATAAGAGAGCGAAAATTGTTGATTCATCTAACTGTCAAATGGTTTATACATTATTCAATAAATTCTATAAAAGATTTTAAAATAACAAAATGCAGAGATAAATTTCAATTGTATATATTATGCTAGGCAAGTAAACTCATGAATTATTTAATAGAATCAATATTTTATACTTAATCACCACAGCTCAGTAAAAATTATTAAAATTAAAAAACAGTCCAGAACATAATTATTTTCATAGTTGTTTTGCTATCACTATGCTTAGCCTAATACAGTAAATTAATCAGAATTTTAATAATCTTATATGTTCACGATATTTGGATAAAAATCTAGTAACACAATTTAAGTAAATCTAAAAAACACTTCAGTTTCTTTTGAGTCACATACACACAAAATTATTGCAAAAAGGACATCTTCATCAGTAAACAAAATTCACATAGAACAAAAATAGAAAATATAATTCAAAATAGGTTTTATATATAATATTATAGTCATAAATGTTTTATAAACAATCGGTAAAATCATAGTTGCATCACAGTTTGCTGCATAAGATTAATTTAAATAGCAATATGATTTTTTAAAAAATATCTTGAGACAAGAAAATATGAATTTGAAGTTCCTTTCAAGCATGTTTTATTAATCCCAAAAGTATATAATGGTGTATTGTCTCCCGACTGAAAAAAATATTATTTTATATACATTTTCTCAAAATGTTACAAGAATTGAGATCACGTCGATTCCATGCCAAATATCCAAATAATTATTTCGCTAATCCTTATGTATTAACATAATTCATACGCTTATACCAATCAAACAAATCTCGTTAATTTGTCTGAAATCTTTAGTTTCATAGAATAGAAACATCATGCATTAATTTGAATTCCAAATAAAATTTTACAACTTCACACGCAACTGATAAGATGATATATTCAAAAAATTTCGAGAATAATCCGAGTTTCAATCGAATGAGATAAGAAAAAGTAATAATATTTTCTGAAGCAGAAAGAATTATGTGCAAGACGTCACCTAAACTTTTTATTCAGATCAAGCAAATATATATAAAAAAATAACTAAATTAGCAAAAAAATTATTAATAATAATTGTATACACAATTTGTCATCATTAGGTTATTATTCTTCCAAACGTATTTGAAGCATTAACAGTGTTTGTACATTAAAAAATACAAATTATATAAAAATGAAATATTTTAAAAAGGAAACCCTAATGTATGAAAGAATTGCTTACATATTTACATGAGGCGTCAACCAACACCTATCTTTAATATTAAAGTGTCATAAGCTGGGCCATTGAAAAAGCGTAAAAACATTGATTAAATTGTTGCCACAGACATAGTTATTGACATACATCTAAATTCATTACATTTAGTTTTAAGTTTGCAAAATAAAATGCAAAACGAATTAAGGATTATCTGCAACTGACAGTTTGATTATCAACTGGTTTTTTCGAATTATAAAAGATATTACAAAGAAAAAAATTTATGAAAATTTTAATTTTTTACATTTTTGTTATGACTAGCATTTGCAAAACTCGTGACAATTTGTCATAAAATAGTGAACATACCATTTCAAATGTTCGAAACGATTTCAAAAATAAAATTAATAAGTTTTTCTTTCTGATTTAAAAAATATATTTCAAGTAAAAAGTATTTCTATAAACGTAGATTATTTCTTCATTAAGCTTCTCTCCTCTGACGTCAAATCATGTGACAGATAAAAGGACCAGGGAAAGCCCTATATTTCCCATGTTAAATTCACCAACTTTACGGTCCTTTTTCTCAGAAACGATTTAAGATAAGAATATAAAATTTTCATGAAAGTTATAAGATTAAGTTTTACAAACTTACTGTACTATTTTCATATTAAGTAATATATAGAAAAATTATTAATTATTTATTAATAATGCTCTTAAATTAGCAGTTTTGGCCCAATTTCAGAGCCTAAAATAAATAATTCAGAAAAAATCGTCCATCTCCTTTGTTTAAGTATATAATCTAGCATAATATATATATATTATAAAAAATTGAACACTTAAATTCACAGATCTAGAAAAGAAGGAACATGGACCTGAAAAATCAATGTTTTGAGAAAATCGCATTTTTAGATTTCATAGATAATTTTATTGCTGATTAAGGAATTTCATTTAATAAAATTCATTTTCTCCCCTCATTTTGCAGAAACAATTTAATTTCTTCCAAACAATCAACAAATCTTTGAAGTACGTTCCCGAGGATCTACCAGCGAGCATTATTATACATCAGTAAGCCATTATACACCGAGGTGACCTCGTTTAACAAAACTTCAAACTTTCACTTATTTAAAGCCTGTGACGAAATAAGAGATTGACTATATTTGTGATTACCGCAATCACATTATCAAGGGATGTTAAGCCACTCTTAGCACACAAGGCTTGTTGGTGAATGATGCTGGGGAATTCAAGAATCGAATGTCCTACGTTTGTTTGAAATAAACTTACGAAATCATTTTTTGCCCACCATACTTGGAGCATTATCAGTCTTTACTGAAGCAATTTTTTTCAAATCAATTTCTTTCTCAGCAAGCGGATTTTTAAGGTGACTGCCTACGTACAAATGTCAGTTTTTGACCACTTGGGTCAATTTTTTTTTCTTTAATAATCTTTTAGTTTCATCATTTCTCTTCTCAAATCTGTTTTCCTTTTTGATTTATGTGAAATAGAAATAAAGATATAGCAATTTTAAAAACCATCGTCAGCTGCAAAAGAGAGCCGGAAGTAGCATTCTGGAACCGGAAGTTGTACATAATTGCATTTTTTAACTCTATTTCTACATTTTTCTTTTTCTTTTAAATTATAAATAATATTTTAATAATATTTCTAGTGGTTTAGCCACTACTGTACTGTTTAGTTTATTGATTTGTTGCTGAGAATTGGCAACAAATAGTTTCTGTTTACATTTGAATGTGTGTTTTATTTTCGTATTTCTGATCGTTTTTTTTACTGAAATAACTTATATTTTGAATTGCAATTTTGCTTAAAAGCTATTCAAAGTAACATAAATATGGGACACTGCAAAAATTACCGCCCAAAGAAACGAAGATTTTCAAGAAATCAGTACTCTAAGAAACCGACACTGAACAATGCTCAACATGAAAATGAAGTTTCAACTGCAAGGAATGATGAGCAGAAAACAGCAAGTGCTTCAAAACTTGAGGGCTTGAAGCAAACTTTTTCTGATAATATATATTCTGAAGGTTCTAGTGAACTATTTGGCCATCGTATATATGATATTAGAACATTAATATCTGTATTTGCAGTTTTGTGTTGCCCTGTTTGTTTCCAGGATAACCTCAGCTTGAGAGAGGATTCAAGATTTGGCATATGCTCAAATTCATATATAAAATGTAAGAACTGTGATTTTGTTAAGGTATTTGTGTCATCTGAAAAGATTAATAATGCATTTAACTTAAATACTCTTCTTGTATATGCGTTAAGACTCATCGGAAAGGGCTATACAGCTGGAAATAAACTGTTTAGCATGTTAGACTTGCCTTTTTTGTCTAAAAGAGCTTTTAGAAATCAAGAACTTAAGATTCTACGCGCTGCAACTGAAGCTGCTAAGAAAAGCATGCTCAATGCAGCAGATAAAATTCGAAAAGGAAAATCATTAACAGATATAAGTTACTGCGGAGTGTCATTGGATGGGACTTGGCAGAAACGGGGCTACTCATCTCACAATGGTTGCGTGAGCTGCATATCCATTGATACTGGAAAAGTATTGGATGTCGAAATGATGTCCCATTTCTGCAGAATATGTAATAAAATGTCAAATACTCCAGGTGCTTTTCCCGGTTCACATGTTTGTCGCAATCACAAGGGTTCTGCTTCTAGCATGGAGACAATAGGAGTATATCGAATTTTTGAGCGATCGGAAAATCTGCGTAAATTACAGTACAGGGATTATTATGGGGACGGTGACTCTAAGGGATATGAGTCCGTTAAAAATATGTATGGCCCAAATACAGTCAATAAATTTGAATGTATTGGCCATGTTCAGAAGAGAGTTGGGAGTCACTTGCGGAAATTAAAAAAGTCTACGAAAGGAATTGGAGGAAGAGGCAAGTTAACAGATAGTTTTATAGACAAGCTGCAGAATTATTATGGAATTGCTATTCGCAGTAACATAAACAATTTAGAAAGCATGCAAAGTGCAGTTATTGCTGCCTTTTACCACTGCTGTTCTAGTAAAGATTTTCCTATGCATGGTCAATGTCCGCAGGGAAAAGACAGCTGGTGCAAATTTCAAAAAGCAAAAGCTCAGGGTAAAACATTACCTGATAAATCCACTGGACTTTCACAAAATATCATAAACATAATTAAGCCAACCTATATGAAATTATGCGACCAAACCCTATTAAAAAAGTGTTTGCATGGCATGACACAAAATGCCAATGAAAGTTTTAATGGTGTTCTTTGGAATATTATTCCAAAACAACATTTTACTGAATTGCAAACTTTGCAATTAGGTGCTTACCTAGCTGTTCTTCAGTTTAATGAAGGTGCCAGTGGTTTCATTGAGGTAATGAATAAGTTGCAGCTAAATGTCGGTAATTATATGCTCCGTATTTTGAAGCAGTATGATTTTCGACGTATCTCCGATGCAAAAAGACATTCATTACCCCTTGTAAAATTACAAAGGAAAAAAGCACGTGCTAGGAGGAAAATAAAAATTTTGCAGCAGGAAAAAAAAGAAGGCTTGACATATCATCCCGGGGAATTTTAGATTATTTTGAATAGGGTAAGTGGCTTTTCACTGCAAAATAAAACTTTAATTGTGTTTTTCTCAAAATAGTGTTTTTGAAGCAAATTTGAAACCATTTACATGATATCTCAAGAAATAATGGAGATAATGTCCTGAAATTTTCTGAGAATGTTTTATATTCTATTCTTAATGAAATGGACCAAAATCTTTGATGTAGGGGGAATATATTTTTATTTAGGACTGTTTATGTAAAGATAAAGTTGAAAAAATTGCAAAAATGTCCATGTTAAAAGGTGCGATTACCTGCAGATTTTTTAAATTTTATTATTTCACTTAGATTTTGGTTCATTTTGAAGAAAATTGTTATATGTATTTTGTGTGCAAAGGAAAGTGATGTAGCTGCATTAGAAATTTTAATATGGTGTTAGCCGTTTCAGTCAAAATATGCTGAAATTTCCTTGAAAACGACCAATTTATCAAAAAGTACAATATTTATTTAAAATTTTTTATGTGTTTTCTTATTTTTATGTACTATTTATACTAACAACACAAAAAAATGTGCAAAAATTAGTTTTTTTAAAAATTTTGGTCTCGAAGGTAGGCAGTCACCTTAACAGCCGTACAAACATCTGTGCCCTTTGTAGTTGTTAGCAACGATGTTATCGCAATGAATTTTTCCTTAATGACTTTCCTAAATAATATCGAGCAAAAATAGCTAAACTTGCAGATTTAGTAACGTCAGTACTTTCGTCAAGACATAGCGATATAAAAGGAGAGGAGTTAATGTCAATTTTTTGTTGATCTGCTACATTTCTGGCCAGTTTTAAGATTATTTCTTTTATTGTGTTTCTAGATAGAGAAGTATCTTTGATACGCTGAATTATCTTATCTTTATTATCGAAACCAAGAAAAAGGGAGGGCGCGTATGCTAACCAGGATTCCTTCAAAAACTATCCCTCTTGAAAAGATTTACTATGCCGAAAAACGACTTTTGCAGCCAAGTAACTAGCCATACTTGTATGATAATTTTTGCCAACATATTTAACTATAGACGTCGATTGTTTATTTCTGTCTTTCATTGCACTTCTAATTAATTCCCTTTTCTCTGGTTCGCTTGTTTGATGAACGAATTTGTTATTTGTTTCAAAACGCCGTTTTACAGACGATGTTCTATATACCACTGTTCCAGAACATAAAACACACATCGCTTTGCCACCTTTGCTAATCATGCTATATTTCTCAGTCCACAAGTTGGAAATTCTCAAATACATTTACTATCTTGCACTTCCGTTTTTTTACTGAACTAGCCATTTTAAATAAGTTAAAAATCGTAAATATAACACAAATAAACTTTAAAATAAAGTTGTGTCAACGAAATTAAATATTATGCTTTGCACAAACATACTATGCATCATTAGCAATTGTAGTCCACGACGTAACTACA
>BMAW01010099.1:225999-249849 GCA_019974015.1 Nephila pilipes
GGGATTTGTGGTTGTTACTCACAGTCATGAAGCCGGATATAAATACACTCATAACGTCTCATCAAGTCCTTAATTTTTCTTGAAAAAAATTATTTTATAAACAGAAGTTACAATTTCAATAAATACTTCAACAAAATGATTTTTTAAACTTGTAATTTTCTTACTGTGCATTTATGAAGCTTTTTCACTTGGGTGTCCGTGGGCAAGTTTTGACTATAAAAAGAGGTCCATGGGTCAAAAAAGTTTAGAAACCTCTGATTTAAAGAGATGACTCATGTAAACAAACCTTTCTCTTGATGCTGCATCTCGTGTAATGATTTTACACACTTTACATTCTCGTGTAATGTTCTCGTTTAATGTTTTATCTCTGTTCGACTTTTCTAATTTCCTTAAAATTGAAGAATTGACAACAGTAAAATTAATTTCAACTGTTTCTTACAGAATTAAATGGTTTTATGTTGTTCTTTGCGGGGGGGTTAAATATTGTCTCTCCAATCCCATAAAAACTATCAAATATTTAAAAATTTTGTTTTATCAATTCTATTTTAGTAAAAGGTTTTTTTACATTAATTATCGCTCAGAAACTATTTGTAAAATGATTAATACTATCGAAAGTTATAGCCATAAATAATATTACTAATTTGACTTACTAATAATATTACTATAAATAATATTACTAATTTGACTTACTAATAATATTACTATAAATAATATTACTAATTTGACTTACTAATAATATTACTATAAATAATATTACTAATTTGATTTTGATCGAGGCTCAAAATTACGAGGTCCGTCACTGATAGCCCTCGTGTTGTTTCGAGTTAATAAAAAAAACCCAAATTACTATAAACTATTATTAATTTAATACCAAGTTAGGTAAAAGATACGTGTCAGTAAAAAATAATAAATTGTGCACTTTTCCGTGTATATTTTATCTGTTCAAATAATAAAAAGTACGTTGACGTTGACGTTGAAGTTCAATGGGCGCCCAGAGCGCGGAGCGCTCCACAAGCCCAAATCTTGCAAAATAAAAGTCTCTTTGGAATGGTGGATGTTTATAGTAGTGGAGAATGTCCTTGTTGATTTTGGTTGTAAAAATCTTGAGGATTGGATGGAGAGAAGCAAAGATATGGATGTTTGAAGTTGAGGAGATCATAGCGCCATCTATTGGATGAGCGTTGAACTGCATTGGGAATCGAAGAACCGAGAGTCGAAAAGAAATTGCAGAGATGGATGATGAGAACAAGCTATTGGATTGGCTGTTGAGTGAGTTGAAGCGATGCTGCTAGTGGCTGCCAGCGTATGAGTGAAAGTTACTATATGTTGGATGGGCGGAGCTTAAAAATATGAATTGTGGGTGAATTAAGGCGGGTTGTAGTCAAAAAGTATTTTCCTGGGTCTTTTGGTTTTAGAATTTATTGAGTATAGTTCTAGATTTTGAATATTTGGGTTATTTATATTTTCGAGAGAGTTAAAAAACCTTGAGGCGAGTTTTTGAATGTGTTGTTTGAAAGTTGGTAATTGAAGTGCTTTGTAGATATCTTTATTTTTCATGTACATGGAAGCCCTGGTGATCATTCGAATAGTAGAGCTCTGAGATGTTTCAAGAATATTGAGATTTGTTTTAGCGCAGTAAGCCCAAATTGGGCCTGCGTAGCTAATAAGGGGTCTCATAATGGCAGTATAGATGAGGAGTTTGTTTTGTAGATTCATGGAAGATTTTCTATTAATTAATGGGTAGACTTTGTGCGAAATTTTTCTGAATTTATCTCTGGTGTTTAGAATGTGTTTTTTCCAGGTCAGATGTTTGTCGAATGTTAAACCTAAATATTTAGCGGAGGTATCCCAAGGGATTTGTTTTTGGAAGAAGGTGGGAGGTGGGGGGTTTGTTCTCCTTTTAGTAAAAATAACTGCTTTGGATTTTTCAACGTTAATTTTAATTTTCCATTTATTAAAGTAATTTTGGAGTAGTTCAAGGTGTTTATTTAAGGCGAAAGTTACTGTTTTGGGGTTTTTAAATTTTGCGACTATGGCCGTATCATCTGCATACATATTTAAAGTTGTGAGTGAGTAATTTGGAATGTCGTTTAGGTAATAATTGAATAAAAATGGTCCGATTAAACTTCCTTGAGCTACTCCTGAGTTTATTTTACGAGGGGTGGAAAGGGATTCATTAATTCTGACCTGGAAGAAACGTTCGTTGCAGTAGGAGTGGATGAGAAGAATGAGGGGGGGAGGAAAATTGTCATTTATCATTTTATAAGTTAATCCTTTAAGCCAGACTCTGTCAAATGCTTTAGCAATGTCCAGAAAGACCACTCCGGTAGATTTTTTTTGTGTAAAACCTGAGGAGATAATTTCTGTTAGTTTGAGGAGGGGGTGGAGGGTGGAGAGTTGGGGGGTGAAACCAAATTGATTAGGGCTGTTTAGATTGTTAGTTGTTAGAAAGTATTTAAGTTTTTCAAGAATGATAGATTCTGTGAGTTTTCCTAAGGTGGAGAGGAGAGATATGGGTCGATAGCTGTCGCGAAGATGTGCATTTTTACCTGGTTTTAAGATGGGAAAGATTATAGCTATTTTCCAGTTTTGAGGGAAGTGGTTATAGAAAAGAATTTTATTAATGATGATAGTGAGAAGGAAAATAATTTTGAGTGGTAGGTTTTTAAGCATTTTATTAGTGACGATGTCTTTGCCGGGGGCTTTTTTGTTTTTTAGTTTTTTAATAAAATCGATGATATCTTGTGGGGTGGTGGGTGTGGTGTGTTCGTGAGGGGGAGGGGAGGAGAGGAAATTTTGAATCGTGAGTGAAACGTTGTTATCAAAGTCGGGATCTGTGGATGGATTATTTTGGAAATTTTGTTCGAGTTGTTCAGCAAGTGTTTCTGTTTTTTGTTCGTTTGTAATGGCAGTGCCGTGTTGTGTATTTAGGGTGGGGATTGTAGATCTTTTATTTTTAAAAAATTTAGTAATATTCCATAGTGAGTTGTCTTGCGTGTTTAAGTTTTCAAGTTTAAGATTCCATGTTTTTTGTGAAAATTTATGAACTTCTCTTTTAATTTTATTTTGCAATCTATTGTATTAATTTGTGTTTTAATGCTAGGATTGAGGGATCTTTGGTATTGTTTTCGAAGGTTATTTTTGGTTTTAATGAGGTCTTTAATGTGCGTGGGAGTAAAGGATTTATTTGTGTGTTTAACTGGTTTAGAGGCATGTTTGTGAGAATTAATAATGTTGTTAGTCAGTGTATTTATGTTGGTTTCAAGTTGTTGTGTGTTGTTAATGTCTGCTATATTTAAAAAATTAGTGGTGTTGTGTAGGTGAGATGTGAAAGCTGACCAACATGTGTAAGTGGATCTATTATTTAATTCATATGGTATGTTGTATGTGAATTCAAGTAAAACAGGGTTGTGATCAGAGCTGAGTTCAGGGATAGAGGTAATGTTGTGGGGGTGGTGAAATTCCCTAATAAGGGCTATGTCTATTGTAGATTGGGAGTTATGGCCGAAGCGGGTGGGTGTAGGAGAAAAAAGAATTTTGAGGTCTAATTTATATGCGAAGTGGTTGAGTTGGTTACCACGAGTGCTGTTTCTGTGACAATTCCAGTTTTGATGGTGAGCATTAAAGTCACCAAATATGATGCAATTACTATTTGTTTGTAAAATGTTTTCCAAGTCAATAGTGAAAAGGTGTGGGTTAGTGCTGGGGGGAACATAGATAGAGGTAATGGTGATTGGATCTTGATTTGGTGGAGTGAGGGCTATGGATGTGGATTCGACCCATTGGTGCGGTGTGGTTGGCAGGTAGTGATGTCTAAGATTTCTTTTGATGAGTATCATGGTTCCACCGGAAGCAGCTGCCTCAGTGATACGATCGTTTCTATAGATGGTATAATTTGGAATAAAGATATTTTGGTTAATTTTTAGGTGCGTTTCTTGGATTAAAACGAGGTCTGGTGAATATTTGGAGATAAATTCCCTAAGCTCTACTATTTTGGATTTAACGCCATTGGCGTTCCATGAACATATCCTGAGACCCAGGGGGTTAAAATTTAAGTTAGGGCTATTAATAATCGAGATTGTTTTGCATGATGGCTTCTAGTATAGCAATTTTTTTGTTTTCGTTTGATTTGGCATTTCTTATTTTTGGAAGTAGAGTGAGTAGACCAGGTATCAGGGAGAATATTTCCGCTAATTCTTTTAGTTGTTCTATGGCTGTTAGTAGGGCAGAGATAGGATTATTGTCTGTCCGTTTTCTGCTGGTTCTGGTTTTTTCCGTTTTTCTTGTGGGAGGGACTTCCTGGGGTGGCGCCATCTGTTGATTGGATGAGAGAGCATTAGCGTATGAGAAATTTTCTCTTATTTTGCTTGAGAAGTTTTTGGATTCGGAGCCTTTTGGTGGTTTTGGGAAGGCTTTACAGCCTCCGTAGGAAGCAGCATGGCCTATGGTGTTGCAGTTGATACATTTAATATCTTCTATCTTGCCCTGGATTTCGCATTCTCTGGTGGTGTGTGCTCCGGAGCATTTGATACATCTTGGTTCCATATGACAGTTTTGTGATGAGTGATGAAAATGATTGCAGTTAAAGCACTGCGTCACTTGGTTTGATTTATATTCGTCTACAGAGATAGACATGTAACAAATGTTTGTGAGTTCATAAATTTTTTGGTTTTTATTGTTTCTGGGCAGGGTCACCATGAAGACCGGAAGTGGCAATTTTGTGCGGCGGTTTATAAGTTGGTTCACTTTTGTGTATGTGAAGCCCAATTCCGTGAGTTCTTCCTCAATATCTGTGGTGGGAGTATCCCTTGGGAGTCCTTTTAAAACAATTTTTAAAGGCCTGATATCTTTTGGTTGGATCACGTAGTATTGGTAGTTGGTATATTCAAGAGTCTTTGCTAATTTCCGGTATTCTTCGGGCGTGTCTGTGTAGAGTTTAATATACTCTCCTGACAACCTGGTTCTGAGTTTAGGTACGGCTGATGTGAGTTCTTTTAATTGGTTCCTGTAGTTTTTATGTATTTTTAACATTATTGGTGGTGGTAAGTTTTTAGGAGTGATAGTATTTTGAGTGTGATTTTTAACAATGGGTGCATGAATGTGAGAGGTAGATGGTTGGTTTGTTGGTTAAATTTTTTTCAATTTCCGAAATTGTGAGGCCAGCGAACTTATTTTGGGTTTGTAATGGCAGGTTAATAGTTGTGGTTAAATTTAATTGTCTTTTTGTTTTGTTTTTTGGGGGTGTGGTAAATCCGTCGGAGTCAGTTTTTCTTTTAGTAGTGCTACGGGTGGGTGAGGATGGAGGTGTGTGGTGCGCTGGGCAGCCTGCAGCATCGCAAGGCGCTAAAGAAGCTTACTCACCGGTGAGAAGTTCCCTTTGATGAATAAGTCCTTGAATCATTTTGCAGTTGTTGGTATAAATTGGGTGGTTTTGGAGTCCTTGTCGTTCCAGGTTCTTGATTAGGATTTGCGTATGGTCGATTGAATCCGTGTACGTTTTTAGTTCCAATTCGATGAGTTTTTTCTTCTGGCATGTTGAGTAGAAGTTCTCAGGTTGCGTGGGAGTGGAGGCACGTGAGGAACTTGAGTGAGAGCTCATATCTTGGTCAGGGAGGGATTCCAGGTCCGATTCCATGGTCGTAAGCAAGTGGTATCAATGAGGATGGGATAAATTCCCCTCGCAAAAAAAAGCACTGAAAAGTGCTGCTTAGGAAATTAGAATTAATCAGAGATAGAATAAAAAAGCGAGCTTGAAATGCAACTCATAAGACTATGGTTGTTCATCCGCTACTCCAGCTCATAATAAAAAGTACTCATCACAGGATATATTTAAGAAAATTACTCCCGTATTCATAATGGTGGAGATTAAGTATTAAAAGGAAAGAAGCTAAATTCTATAGACAATAAATAATGCCCCGGGGCATAAAGAGAATGTAGGCTATAAAATTTATAAATTTAGATACATACTTGTAATGGTAAGTTTTTATAAAAAATATAAAAAAAAATTTTACTATAGATTGATTGAGCAAAATAATGTTATTTAGTTATGTATAAGAAAACAATACAATCACTCCCCTTTTACAGTATAGAAAGAAAGGTACGCAACGTAAAATATTCCTCTTATTGTCATGTGTTTAGTCTTTCTGTTTTAAAATACCGTTAAATGTTTTCGTTTTCATTTAGTGTAATGTCCACATTTATTCAAATGGATTCAATGGCGAACGTCGTCAAGAGTGATTAATGTTAAGTATATATTGAATCCCTCAAATAATTTTTCACTCAGTTGAGCCGCCATGCATGAATCGAATAACCGCGCCGTGATATGTGGCCTTTTGTGAGTATTTCTAACAAAAATTAACAAATGAAATGAAAGAAAACAAGTAATATAAAAGAAATTTTTTCAGTTACTTCTTAGTAAATAATTACAATTAATATAAATATGTATATACATATGACAAAATCACAATATTAAGCGGAAAAAATTTTTTTTTCAACGATCTACACGCTTCGACACTGACGGTATTTATTCCTAAACTTATATCTTGCTAAAAATCTTATATAAGAGAAATTTTTTTTCTCTTATATAAAACTAAAATTAATTATTTGAAAATCAAATAAAGAATTTTATGGTTCGACGAGATTCAATCCCAAGGCATGAAGATTCTACGCCGATGCTCTACCAACTTTGCCATTGCAAGACAAACGACATAGAAGAAGCATTGGCTTTTTTCTTAATTCATCCGGTACATTATATGGTCAGAATGCAGTTTAGTCCAACCATCCTTGGCGACAGGAATTATTTGGCGATATTTTGCTAAATGTGGCTACACTGGTCCGCTTCGCGGACTTAACGTTCAGCCAAAAAATATCGCCAAGTTTGACAATTTTTGAAATCATGTCAAGTGGTTGGGCTAAACTGCATTTTCACCAATTAAATTTAATTAATGGACTAATATTTGACAAAATTGTATTAACATCAAGTGTCATCCACTACAAGTTTAAAAAATTGTATTTGAACTGGAGTGGATGAATAAAAAGTATTTTATTAACGATTGAAAATTTGAAAAAGATATATATATATATATATATATATATATATATATGGGAGAGTGTGAGTTAATAGTAGGAATTTAAAAAGATGAGAAAGAAAGGTGAAAGAAATTATAGATAAGACTACTTTTGGTTTGCATAAATTTTTTTAATATAACTCCTAGTTCAGGCCGCTAAATTTGAATAAAATGTAATTTTTTTCAAAAAAAAAGGGGGTGGAGGGGCTCTCTTGATTTCTTCCAAACATGGCTATTGCATGTAAATACAACTATAAGAAATCTGAGCTGTATAAATGGAATATTTAGGAATAAAAATAGTGTTTGCAGTATTAATCATAGGACTTACAAATTGAAGTTTCGATATATTGTTTCTATAAGGCAGTTACAATATATTTAGAATTGTTGTATTTGATATTGTACAGATAGTACTTGCTTTCTTTCACCATGTTACTGGAGAAGAAAATTTTTCTATTTTTACAAAATTATAATCAGTTCGCCGTATTGTACTTTTACAGACAGAAATAAAAAAAACAACAATCAATTAGTAACGAGGGCCAGTCCGGCAGACTCTACACTCAGTAGGATCTCTCTTTAGACAAAAAATTGAAAATGTTTACTCTAATATATTACTAATGGGCTAGTGGAGATATAAATTTTACATTTGACAGAAAGGAAAAAAAAAAAAAAAAAGAAAAAGGATGTTATATTACAATGAGTAATGATATTTTTCTTAAAATAATTTATATATGTTTTCGTTTCTGATGGACAAGACGCCTCCTAGTTCTTCGGAGCCTAGGGTTTTTTCATTCGTTGGGTTCTGTGATGAATGTGACTTTTTTGACGTAACTGAAAAGGAGGTTTTGGTATATAATCCTATTTATTAGTTGGAGATAGAATTGTTGCTATGTATACAAAGTTTCTATTTATATAATTATTTCTATTAAACACTTGTTACATGTGACTTATATTAACAACATAATATCGATAATTGATGAATGCGCTCGGACGTTCGGAGTGAGACAGTTCTGTTCGTTCCATCAGGAGTTGTGAAAAAAAGTGGGCGGAAAAGAAAAAAAGAAGAGGGCGAGAGCTATGCGCTTCTCAATTTTATTCAGAAATAGGGAACGCTGCGTGAGCTGTCACATGACTCTGATTACGACATGATGGTGCCATCTATGGAGCAAATGAGGAACTCTATTTTACAATATCATTGAAAATGCAATTAATGAATTGATAATTAGCTGGAAAATCCTACACCCCCCCATATATATATATATATATATATCAACGATATCATTATGAAATGAGATAATTAAAGATTTCTTTTTATCCTTCCCCGTTACCGAAAGAACGACTCTGAGTTTACACATTAGCGCTTAAAAGCACTGTTTATGCAGATATCAAATCCCTGGAAGAGGAGATTATTATTTAGTATGATTTTTTCAAAATATAAAATACAATTTTTTTAGAATAATCTGAAGCTTTTTTATGAGAAAAATAAGAAAAAGGAAAGTTAAGAAGAAAAGAACAGAAGAGGGAGCTACAATTGATCTTATACTTATGAAACTTTGAAAAGAGAAAAAATCTAAACTTTCCTGTTTGAATAGTGTGAAATAAAAAAAAAAGGTTATCTCTCCCTAAGGAATTTATTTACTATTACATGCCTCTACAAAATCAGGCACGGTCGGGTAATTTTATCTTGCTTAAAGATATTACATTCTTTCACAACTTGTGTTTAAAATATTTTTACCTCCGTTCGACCCATTATTGAACTATCCAGCTCAGGAAGTGATTTATGTTCAGTGATGTGACACCACTTTTGTGATGTTGTTGTCGAGTCCATGAATGAAGCTTATCAAGGTTATCTTGAAAGCGATGGCCTTGGCTGAGTATAGTCACTAAGTTCTGATTGACAGCAACTGCCAGATCAAGTACCTCAGGACTGTGCAGAAATTCTTCTGGTGATAAACAGATGTGTGGGGTAAAATGTACGGGCCATGGTAGCTTAGTGATCGCTGTGTAGTAAGGTTGATGCCTGAGAAATCTATTCGAGGTCTCAAATCCTCTCGTTGGTAAAACGGGGAAGTTTGGAGAGGGAGGTGCCAACTCAGGTATTGTTCTTGTCACTTGATCGAGGTTCAAAACTGAGTGGTCAATCTTCAATAGTCCTTGTGTTGCTTCTCAGTGTGACGTTAATAAACAATATCTAGATTTCATAATTTATGAAATTAAATCAAATCTCAAATATATTAAATAGGAAGTTTCTGTGTTGTTCAAGATCTAAATGACATCTTGTATTTGTGATGAGTTTTGCACTTTATTATTAAATATAAAATGATAATATTTTATTGAAATTAATTACTTTCTGTAATTACATCATTATTTGAAAATTTCTATTTGACTCATTATTAATAAGATATAAAAACAATCACTTAAAAGAAAACTTCAAATTTCATTCGTAATTATTCAAAAAAAATTTAGTTATGATAAAGGAATAATGAAGTTCTTTTAGCCTTGAAATAAACATTTAAAAAAAAAAGATAAAGGAAAAGCAATGTAATTTATTCTGAGGAATAAATTATGACTAAAAAGTTCATCAAGCTTTTTTTTTATTGAATATTATATTTATTGATATTAAAAGTACTCTTAATTTGGTTTTATTAGCAGTTTAAAATGGCAATAAGAAAGACTCAATGACATCTGTGTGAAAGTAAACTTTACCTAGTTCTTTTTCAGACATTATAAAATAGAAGAATCCAATAGTATCACAGTAAAAAAGAAACAAAGATACAAAGTTTCTAATTGTAAATCTCTTCAAATTTTTTCCTAGCATGCTTTTTTTCTTTTCCTGTTAAAGAGGAACTATCACTCCCAAGTCATAAAAAAAAGAAAGCACTATTGTCTCCATATGTTGGTCCCTTCGATGCCCCTGTTCGGGGTCCTTCCTTTAATGTTTAACCTTTCATACTATTACATAGAATTTAAGTGGAGCAGCTGTGTGAGTTACAATCACTGACAGACAATAAATTGAATAAGACAGAGAGAGCAAATTGACTATAAAAATGGATCGATTTTATTTTACATTAATAATCAATAATATTAAAATGCTGAACTTAAGGTAAGAAGTAAAAATTCAGGCCAATACGTAGAAAATACATTAAAAACTTTGAAAGTGCATAGTTTTAGCTCAAAGGTTAACCCTCCGAGCGTTTTACTTTTTTGTGTAAAGCTATACCAAAAGCGATCTACTTAGGCACAGCTAAAGGTCCCGAAAAGTTTTCCCTTTCCATTCACAAATTCTTCAAAAATGCAAGAGCCTCCTGTTCCTCCCCCCTTTTATGACGCGGGTGGTCCACACAACCCCTTGGGTTGGGCATTTTAATTGCATAGATCCGACGCTTAGATAAGCGATTTCGTTGCCTAGGGGAAATCTTGTACGGCAGGCTACAAGCAAGCAGGAATGGGGTTCAGATTATTCACAGATCAGAACTTGGAAGATGTTCGTCCGATCTATTGAGTTTCAATAAAAGCGTTCCAACAAATGAAGAATAAAAAAATATAGCTTGATAAAAATTGGTGGGTTCATAGTTGAAAAATATTTGTTTGCTTCAAACAATAGAAAAATTCTTTTTTCTGTAATTTTTAAAAACTTTTTTTTTAATTTTAATATTACGATTTTAACCTAGAAAAAGCACCCTATATTCATTATTGAATACGAGACCAAGAAAATACAAAATTGTTTGCATGTTTTGAAAAAAATTAATGATTAGTATTTGCTATCAAGCACTATTTGCTTAATCAAAGCGCCAGAATTGTCATAAAAGTTTAATTTTTATAGAAGATTGAATTCTCAGAAGCAGTTTGCTTGTAAAAATAAATATCAATAAATATTTTAAGGATAAAATAAAATCTTAAATTTCGTAAAATCACGTGTTTCAAATACAGTAATCGAGACGCATTAGGTCACATATTTAGGCGTTTTTTGGATCAGGTGAAGAATGCACACTTATTCATTATTTTCAAGGTATGAAGTAAAATTGGCGCCACTGTTTTAAAATTGAAATTTTGAACAGAATTTATTTTGAAAGATAATATTAAATGCTTTAGTAATTTGCATAATATTTTAGTGGACGGTAACGCTGATCCTCATAAAAATGTAAAAATTAGTTTGGTCAAACATATATCAGATCTGCAAAAAACCTTTTTTGAATCCTGTTCAAATAAAAAAAATATCTTGGATCCAAAATCTTTTTAAGACTTTTAATTCACTGAACTCCCAATAAAAGAAGTTGGTGTGGTGTGGAAGTTAGGAGAGTGGGTGCCAGCTCAAGTGTCGTCCTCTGCACTTGACCGAAGTTCAAAATTACGAGGTCCATTGCCAATAGCCCTCGTGTTGCTTCCAGTGCGACGTTAATAAGAAAACACTAAACTAAACCCAATAAAAGAAAAAAACCTCCGAACTCCCAACAAAAGAAAAAATTGAGTGTATATCAGTTTGATTGATATATCACATTGATGTATACTCAATTGAAATTAAAAGTTAGTTAAGTGTTATAATGTATTTTTTGATTGACAATAGAAAATAATATCATGAAATTGCCGTAAGAGTTGTGAAACATCTAATATCATATGTTTCAACCTATATATGCGAAAAATCTTTCTCTTTGTACACTGCGACAAAAACAAAATACAGAAATAGGTCGGATGCTGAAGAAGACATTAGGTTGATGGTTTCAGAAATTTTTACAGACGTAAAAATACTTTGCAATAAAAAACAATCATGGTCAAGTCATTAAAATTCTTTTTTTTTTCATTATTTGTTATATTTAAAAAAATATTGCTTTTGTTTATTATGCATAGGCCATATTTTAGGAAAGGAAAAAAAAAAACTTTCGCTACCTTAACATTCATTAATCTTACTAAGACGTTTCTAATAAAAAAATAGAAATGCAATAATAATTTTGTAAATTTGATTAAGATAAAGAGCTTTGATATCCTATTTTTTCTGCTGTTTGATCAAGGGGTTTCTTGAAGGTAATGGTAAGCTCAAAAGGTTCCCCAAAGTGCAAGAGGTTGAATACCTCTGCTCTAAGCGAAATACCCCATCTACATCCACTTTTGTGCAAAGGTAATATATTTTACATTCAATAAATAATTTTAAATTTTAATGGAGTATATATTCTTCAAAATGTCAAAATATTTCTAGCCATCTTCAATCCCACATTTTAATTTTCAACTTTCTGTTTCTTTGGTGTTTTCAAACTTTAAGTACATATTCGTATTATATCTTTTAACAGAAAATTGTCATCGATTACTACATCTTACATATCAGTTATTACAAATTTGGCAGTGAGAGAAACTTTTCCCTTTTTAATTTGTCTTTCAAAACAGTACACTTAAAACACTTTAGTTCAGTGAAGTTGACAGACATTTCCTCAAAGAATTCATAACAAATTTTGTAAGCAATTTTAAATTTTAGAAATGTATTCTTAATCCCAGGAATATAACCATATATAATTGTTAGTTTATTCTTTAGTATTAATGGTACGAATTTATCATCATATCTCGTTCTATATCGGAATAAAATAAACTGTAGCTGAAATGTTATGATGTTTAATTTCTTTGGTAGTTTTACAGAAAAATAATGTCTGGCTGTAGAGAAAAGAGAGCGTATGATTTGATCTATTGAAAGGTGATATTTTTTCCAAATGTAAGGTATTTTTTAAATTTAAATAACTTGACCGAAGCGGATCATATAATTTCAAAATGCACTCTATTTGTGCTCTGTTTGTGTGCTGGTTTCAAAGTAAACCACCTCACTTCTGAATAGCCGAGGAGCTTTTTATATTCAATATCAAAATGAATGCAAAATTGCTTACGATTTGCTTCTCCAACCTTAAAGGGACTAAAATATATGTTTAAGTTCAGTGCAAAATATTCACAATATGTAAAAATAATATTCATCTATTAATTTTAGTCCATTTTACAAATTGTACCTAAAAAGAGTTATATGTGTTTATTAGATCAAAAATTCGTTTATAACAAATCAGGTATAATTTTGGGTAGTTTAAATTTCAATATAATATACATATTTTAAAACAAATGCAAAAAGAGTCAATTTATTCAAACTTGTATTTCATGAATAAAATAAATCAGTGTTCATATGTTCTCAAATAAACAAAATTGTAATCAAAGTGTTCATTCAATTTACAAAAAAATGCAAAGAATCGTATATAAGCAATAATTTTAATTGTTACAAATGTTAAAAATATCAGAGACACATAAGAAAAAAAAAATAAATATTTTATATTAAATGCTTAAACAAAACAAAAGTACTAAGTCTTTAAAGTACCTTAATGCCTACTTTCAGAACAATTTGTTATTTGAGAAAAAATTGTTTGTGAAACACAATATTGTGTATATATAACAGTGTACAGTTTAATTTAAAATTATAATTGAATTTAAAATTATAAATTTTTTAACATTTGTGATAATAATGTCACTTATATCTATTTTTAATAATCTGTGAATGCATCAAACTATTACTTTATTATGTTGACGGTATATTTAATATTACGCATAATATAACGAACAAATTTCTAACTGAATTTTAAAATAATTATTTCAGAAACTATTGTAGATATGCTCATAATTTTTGTATACCGAAGTTTTAGTATCTCAGCTTTGCTTCCAAGTAAAATTTTTATTTTATATTCATCAAATTGTTCAGCATATTTTTTGCTAATGACGTGCGGTTTTTAACTGATTTGTAAAAAACTTACGGAATATATGAAAATATGCTGGCGATGAAATTTATTAAATTTTGAATTTTATATTTTAAATTTTCATAGAATTGTAAATTTATGTGATTAATAATTTTTAACTTTGTATGTACCATACATAAATATTTTTTGATGTAATTTGAAAAGCAGATTTTCAGGGTAGCTTATGTAAAATTCGTAGTTGTATTATGTTAAGATTACGAAAAATGTCCGGATTTTAATTACATGTACTTCAATTATCCTTTAACAGAAGATAAATTATAAGGGATTTTACACATATGAATATTTTTTAAATTTGAATCTTCAAATAATTAGTAATCAAAAGTATCTGTGCAAAAGTACAGTTGATACTTACACGTATGAACAAATATAAATGTGTGCAGATGCTATTAATTACTAATTTTTCAAAAATCAAGTTTGAAAAATATGAGTTGGAGTGGGAAATCGCATTCTTTTTCTCTTTGAGGGAAGATGTAGTTCAGTTATTTAAAATTCGGATGTATTTCAAAACTTAACATTACAAAACTGAGTATCATGCGTAAGCTGTCCTGAATACCTGGCTTTGAAATTATGAAAAAAAAAACTAATAGATTTAAAAAAAAGTTTAATTTTTGGTATAACTTTTATTCATGCATTAGAGATTTTTAAAAGTAAAGAAATACAGAAGCTTAAAAATTATTCATTTGTAATAATTGAAAATCTTAAAGCGTTTCTGTTTTTGACTCGTTCGTTTTTTTTTTTTTTTTAATTTATGACACGTTATTAGGAAATAAATATTATTTTAAAAACTGAAAGTAGTGAATAAAGTAACACAAATGAAACAATAGAACGTATTTATTGTTTTCATACATTCTCTGTATTTAAACAAACATTTTATAGATATATATTTAGTGATGTTTTTCGAGATTTATAGAAATAACATAAAAACTTAACTCTATCTGATATTTTTTAATATGAGGAAAAATAAAAAAGGTGAATTTTTAGCAATCAAAGAAAATATACAAAGATTAATTTGTCCAACAATATAAAACAGTAGGTTTCCTACTCTATCTAAATTTGTTAAAATTCCAAATGAATATTAATTAAAAATGGGATTAAAATCTAGTTAATTTTGTGATTGAACTTTAAAGCGTTTTTTGGATTGGTTTAAATAAAAAATTTTATCTCGAAAGCTAGGTCAAGGGACGCATTTCTTTCATAAACCCAATAAAATCTCAACTCAAGTTGACCAACAAACACACTTGAAAGGAAATTTTCCCCTTCCCCTCTTGAACGAATGTCTCAATGGAACTCTCTCTAGCCCTAAGGGCAAGAGTGGGGTTCCCTTGTGAGCCATAAAATTTCCTGTCAAAGTTCATTGTGTGTCCGCAACCCTCCCCAATTATCTAACAAGATGTAAAACTTTTAAAAGGGGGGAAGGAATTGCAGAAAAACCCGGCGCAAACGATCTCGAATACATCCTGTGATGGCGAAAAAACACGGCTCTGACGCTTTCGGTGCGCTCACAGCCACACGGGTTTATACGGCGCAAACGCTTTCGGAATATCTCGGACAGTGCGGAAAAAAGCGTGTGAAACGCTTAGAGGGTTAATAATCCTGAATAGGAAATGGGGAAAAAAAGCTAGTTTTGAAGCAAAATCAATGCATACAATTGTTTAATTGAAGACAATTAGATTTTATGTCATATTTTCATTTGATTCGAAAATAGTAACTTTAATAAAACAAATAATAATAATTTTAAAAAATGAGTCTTTTGAACATGGGTTTTCTTCAAACTTCACACTTTGCGTAACATTATTTTTATACTTTAAATTTTAAGAGCAAAAGGGAACGTTGAGTCGAATTGGAATTATTCAATAATTACTTTAATAATTTATTTTATTATTTGACGTTTATTAAATTTATCATCTAAAATAAATACGTGTAAAAAATTTATTTTTCATTAATTTTTTAACAAAATAATAATTATCAATAATTCGAAATAAAAACCAACGTTTTTATATGGTGGCAAAGTTTATTAAAAAAATTACAAAAATATTAATTAAAACTGGTCGCAAATATCTAAATATTGTATTGTTAGGCAAATAAGAACGGTTCCCAAAATTTCAGAGCTCTAGCTTGATGGGAAGTTGGTTAAATTAACAATAGACAATTTGATGACACACTGATACACATACATACAGATACACACCAAGTGAAATACATAACAACGTTAAAACTAACTAAAATTAATTAATCCGGTAAATTAAATGGTTAGAATACAGTTTAGTCAAACCACTCTTGGAGACAGGAATTATTTGGCGGTATTTTGCCAAATATTGCTAAATTGGTCCGCGAAGCGGATTTAACATTCAGCCAAAAAAAAAAATGAAGTTGGCAATTATTCAAATTGTGCCAAGTGATTGGGCTAAACTGCATTATTTAAAAAAAAATATGAGTTAAAACTTGTCGCAAATGTCTAAATATTGCATTGTTAGGCGAGTACGAACGATTCCCAAAATTTCAAAGCTCTAGCTTGATGGGAAGTTGGTTAAATTAACGATCGAAAATTTGATGACAAACACACGCACACTCGCACACACCAAGTGAAATTCAGAAAAACGCTGTAAATAATTCGAATTAAAAACCAACGTTTTTAAAAACAACGTTTTTATATGGCGGCAAAGTTTATTAAAAAAATTATTGAAATATTAGTTAAAACTGGACGCAAATGTCTAAATATTGCATTGTTAGGCGAGTAAGAACAGTTCCCAAAATTTCAGAGCTCTAGCTTGATGGGAAGTTAATGATAATTAATGATAGAAAATTTGATGACACATTGATACACACACAGACAGATACACACCAAGTGAAATACATAAAAACGTTAAAACTAACTAAAATTAATTAATTCATCCGGTAAATTAAATGGATGGAATGCATTTTTACCCAACCACCCTTGGCGACAAGAATTACTTGGCGATATTTTGCTAAATGTGGCTACCCTGTTCCGTTTTACGGACTTAACGTTGAACAAAAAAAAAAAAAAAAAAAAAAAAACCAGCCAAGTTTGGTGCCAATTTTGGAAATCGCGCCAAGTGATTGGGCTAAACTGCATTATTAAAGAAAATATTAATTAAAACTTATCGTAAATGTCTAAATATTGCATTGTTAGGCGAGTACAAACGATTCTCAAAATTTCAAAGCTCTAGCTTGATGGGAAGTTGGTTAAATTAACGATCGAAAATTTGATGATACACACACACACCAAGAGAAATTCAGAAAAACGTTGTAAAAAGAGTTTAAACGATGACTCCTTCATCTTGGCACCGGATTTAGTGATCATTTGGTGACTTGAAGAGAAACTTGGCGTAAAATTTAATTCCTTAAATAATTAGTTTTAATCAATTGGTTTTTATTAATTATCATTAAATAATAGTATTGTCATTCAAAACAATCGAGTAGGAAAATTTCAGCTCAATTGAACGCTTAAAATTGTGAGGGAAAAGTTTTTAAAATTTTGACCCAGACATACAAAGTGAGTTGAAGAAAAACCATTAATTAAAAACGGGATGTAGTGATCATAAGGTATTTGTATTTAAAGTATTGTAAAATTACTTCAAAAACCATTTTCTTTGCAAAAATGGGTTTGATAGTTTAAGACCGAAACAATAACTTATTAAATTCATGAAAAGTGTTCTACAACGATTTTTTTTTGTAATAGTTCGAATTCCTTCAAAACTTTCTACACAGTTTTTTATATTTCCTTTTTTAATTATATGAGAAAATTTCGTCACGTTTCTGGACTGTAATCGGTCCCATTTTGTACAACTTATACCTAAATGACATCCCTGAATACAACCTCACAATACTAAACATGTACGCTGATGATACAGCTATATTAGCCAAATACAAAAACATCAAAATCCTAACATTTGCTCTTAATTAAACATCTACACATACTTGAAAAATACTACAACGACAGGAAAATAAAGATCAATGTCGAAAAATCGGCTGCGATCTTATATTTTCCAGAAAAAGAAATATAAACACACCACCACCACCCACATTCTACAACATCCAAATCCCGTGGTCTCAGAAAACTAAATATCTAGGACTCATACTAGACAAATCACTAACTTGGAAACAACACATATTATACTCGCGAGAAAAATTCCAGAAAGCCAAATGTAGCATTTCCCCCCTAATTTGCCGGGATTCCGAAATGACTTTACAAAACAAGCTGCTTCTGTACACAGCCGTTCTCAGACCCATCATAACATATGCATGTCCCATCTGGGCGTATGCGGCTAAATCTAACATTAAATTACTAAAAACCACACAAAACTAAACACTTCGGATGATTACAAAAAAAACAAGATGGTACGTTAGAAACTATGAAATACTCAAAGCTACTAAAATTCCCACTTTTAAAAAATTCATACAAAATATATACGCAAAAAAATTCTTTAACACACTTAATCTAACCAATAATGCTAATATGATTAATCTTGAAAACTACACGCCATGACAAAATTCTAAAAGACCACGCACTGTATTACTAGATTCTTATAACCCCCCTTAATTTAATCATACACTCCTAAAATTTTTATTCACTTAAATGTAATACTTTAACTTTGCTCCTAATACCACTAGCACACTAACAGCCGTATACACCCTCCTTCACAGTTACACCCACTTTACAAACACGGCAGTCAGGGACAGCCAATAGGACTGCTCCCCTCCAAGAAGCAACATCCAATAGGAGAACAGACTTTCAGCGACTCCCCTGACCGAAACCTATACCTTCAAATTGCCCACTTTACCAGACCTTCCTGATAACCAATAGCAAGCCTTCCTCTGAACTCATCACTCAGAAAGCCTAAAATCCATCACAAGCCAAGTTCAAATGCTTTACTCTACCGACCTGAGCTGAAAGGCCGCTCCGCAGCCTATATGCTCAATTAACTTTCCAGCGTATTTCTGGACTGTTTGAAGGAATCGTAAAAGTCTTGTTCATCTAAAGAACTTTTACCACACGAAATGCTTAGACAAGCAGGTTCCTATTCCTTAATTTTAAAGGAGCATCTCAAACAACCTTATGAATTTATGCACTTTATAGGAACTACTACGATATTCTGCTTTTCAATATCATTCTAAACACCAAAATTTATATAATAATAATCGTGATTGTATCAGAATAACCACACTAAGATAGGTCAGAACGTTGAAACTTGTCTCGAGGAAAATAGCTTCAGGACTCTCAGATTCAAAAATAAAAAGTGGGGAGAAAATTTATATTTTTTTTTATTTAGCCTACGCATATCCGTCGCTTTTCAGTCATTGGACACCAAACTCCAAAGCAGCATGTAGATATATTCATAGGTAGATTGTCGAGTTCGAGTCAGTTATGCAGGTGATTTCAGTTCTTATTGGAGATTCAACATAAGGGAAAAATTTTACCACTAACTAAATAGATACAGTGGAACCACACATATTTTTCAATCTTAAAAATATAGAAAAATGTAACAAAAGGTAATTTTATCAAGAAAAATATTAAGTATTAAAAACAAATTGTTACAGAAAAAGTCTTTTCCTCTCTATGGGTGTGAGGGGAGTGCAAATGAAGTCCAAAACGGAGGATAACGACAAATGACGATTTATTCGTAATTCTTCAGGAATTCGGACCAATTTTTTCGGACCAAATTAGCCCAATTCGGACAATTACAGATGCACAGCACTTGCACAACTCAATGGCACAGAAACAGGAACAAAACACACATTAAGTACAATCACAGTTATTTCAGAAATGTTCAGCTCACCAGCTTATTACTCTTCACTGCGGACAGCCTCCGCAGTGATATTCTGCACATCCAGGGATGGCTCCGAAAATTTACAGCAGATACACGTTGCTTCTTCGCAAATTCACCCGGCACGTTCTACTTCAAGTGCCGACAGCGTTCAGTCGATCCCCACGATCAATCTCCTCAACAGAGTCTCCAAAGACAGACTCTCCGCAACAGTACCGCTAGATTCAGGCCGAATCCCCACCGATTCCTCCTCAGACTAGCTGATCCTACTGTAGCTCTTGGCGTATTTATACTTTCCCGGCCATGCATGACACCACATAGGAAAATTCACGAAAAGTCTGTAACTTTATTCCCGTTCGATTTTTCGCTTAACTTCCAGTGCCTTGAAGTTCTTTCCATTTGTCGCCAAGTCGCCAAATCCGTTGCCAAGATGAAAGGGTTACTTGATAAACTATTTTTTTTAACTAGTGACATCTCTGTAAATCACTCTTTTCCTCTATAAGAGAAACGCTGCAGGGAAGCATCAACTCATGTTCGTAACAATATAAAAAAAAAGTCGATATAGTAATATATCAATTCAAATGTCAAAATTATTATATTATTTGACACCCCGTGCCATAAAACCACTAAAATGAAAATTCATGAAATTTCTTCCAGGAAATATTTAAAGTCAAATTTAAGGAGTTTAAAATGTTTACAAGTATTAATTTTTGATCCATTGATTACGGAGTGCTAAGAAACAGGTAAAATAGTACGAATCGTGTTTCAGTGTATTTATCTACACTAATATATGGCCACTTAACAATTTTCCCTGAATATCTCTGAAACTAACGATACGATTCGAAAGAAATTTGGAACTTTCGATTAAAAGAAGGTGTTGGAAAAAATTTACCTTAGGAATTAATTATATTAATTAAATTAATTCATTATTTTACTAACAGCAAACTTTAATTTCCTTTAATCCATTAACACAGGTGCCGATTTTGAAAATTTGTGAAGAGAATTGCAAAAGCGATTCGGGTATCTGGCTACTGATTTGAGTGTTCTGGGATCTGAAGTTTGGAGACTTTCATTTTAAAATTTTGAAATGAATCCTATTGTTTTTACATTCTCACTTTCAATTTTAATCACAATAATAAAAAATTTATTTAGAAACAATAAATATATGCATCTACTATCAAAATTTCTTAAAGAAATTTTAATCGAATTTCGGAATTATCTTAAATGTTTTGCTTTAAAGGGTGTTTTATATTTTCCACATAAGAATTATTACAATACATATTTAAATGCATTTTTATATGATAAGGTATTAATTTTAATTTATTACTATTCAATCTAAAATCTTAAAGCCAGTCGATGTTGCAAATCGGGAATTTCTAACTATTTTCAAAAATTTTAGACGGAAATCCAATTATAACTTTATGACAAACCATTTAGTTTCATAGCTTTTAATTCATTAACAAGATAATAATATTAGAAACGTTTTTTGTTTAATTTCATGCAAGTTTCTCTTCCAGTTCATGAGATACAATCAAATTTACATAAATACATTTTTGAGAGAGAAAAAGAGTTTAAATTTAAGATACGGAGGCTATTAAAGATGATTATTCAGGAAAAAATTCTGCAATTAAAATAAAATTTTTGTCTTCGCAGATGATTGTCTTTTTAGCTTTATCAATTGATGGATGAAGGTTTGGTGGTAGATAAAATATAATGTCATTTGGATTTCTTTAATAAAATTTGAATGTTCTGAGGTTTCAATTTCATTTCCTGGTTATCCGTAGTTTTGAAATACGGCTAATTTCTATGTTAGTAGTTTTGGTGGAGAAAGAA
This sequence comes from Nephila pilipes, assembly GCA_019974015.1. Classification (NCBI taxonomy): domain Eukaryota; kingdom Metazoa; phylum Arthropoda; class Arachnida; order Araneae; family Nephilidae; genus Nephila; species Nephila pilipes. The sequence goes on from BMAW01010099.1 coordinate 247,453, forward strand.
TTTGAAATCTCTTCGGCATTTTTGGTTGGTGTTTCATTTAATCGTTTTTTCAGGTTTGGGAAAGCGGGGTCAACCGCCCCAGGAGGCCAGGTGTGGAACAATTTGCTGCATGTCACACTTAATTTCTTAAAATTTAATTGACGCAGTAGCTGTTAATTATTAGGTGTCTAAGTGAATTATTTCAGGAACACAAGCGAAACAAAGCAATCTGTGTTTTATTGGGAAACAGCAAAATTATATATATATATATATATATATATATTTAACAGGTCAATTTAAAAGTCCCCGGCCAACCATAGTAAAACACATTTTTTTGGCAAAATTAGTTGTTGCTCCCTCTGTTGAGTGTTAGAGGTGGCATTTGCATATGAAAAGTTCTCTCGAACAGGGTTATTGATTGCCATCTTTTTGTTGACTGTAGATCCTTTTGGAGGTTTTGGGAAAGATTTACAGCCACCGTAGGATGCTGCGTGGCCTTTAGCATCACAATTGATACAGGTGATCTCTTCTATTTTGCCATTTATGGTGCATTCTCTGGTGGGATGGGCGCCGGAACATTTCAAACATCGAGGGGTCATATGAGAGTTCTGCGTACTGTGATGGAAGAAATTACAGTTAAAGCATTGTGTGACTTGATTGCTTTTATAAGTATCTATGGTGAGGGATATATAGCAGAGTCTATTGATATCGTAGATTTTTTGGTTTAGTTCATTTCTGGGGAGGGTAACCATGAAGATTAGAAGTGGAAGCTTAGTTCGCCTGTTAATCAGTTGGTTAATTTTAGTGGGAATGAATCCAAGTTCTTCGAGCTCTTCTTGAATATCTTCTATTACTGTATCACGCGGAAGACCTTTAATAACAATTTTAATTGGTCTATTATTTTTTGATTGAATAACATAGTATTCGAATGGTTTATTGGATAAGGAGTTTGTCAATTGCCGGTACTCTTCAAATGTGTCGGTGTATAGTTTTATATGTTCTCCAGAGAGTCTGGTTCTTAATTTTGGCATTTTCTTTGTTAATTCTTGTAATTGGAGTCTGTAATTCTTGGTAATTTTAAGCATTATGGGGGGAGGCAAGTTTTTAGGACTTGTCAGATTATTAGTTGCCTTTGATTGGGTGGGAGTTCCGGTTTCATTAGATGGTTATAGATTTTCTTTTAAAATTATTTTTTCAAATTTATTTTGAGTTTGCAGAGGTAAGTTAAATGAAGGGATCAAGTTTTGTTTTTTAACCGTTTTGTTTTTGGGGGGAGTGACAAAGCCGTCAATGTCAATATCTTTCCGTTTGTGTGAATTTCTAAGAGGAGAGGAAGGGTGTGTGTGATGGATAGGGCAGCCAGCAGTATCGCAAGGCGCTAAAGAAGTGTACTCACCCTCCAGTTGTTAAAGTTGATTTTCTTTTTCCAATAACCGGTTCAGAGTTTCAGTGTATTCCTGGCATTCCGTATCATGATTAAACGAGTTGAAATGAGCAAGCTGATTTTTGTCGCCTTCTTTGATCTTTGCACAGGCTCTAATTTGATTTTCAATTTCTCGTCTTCTGATGCAATGGGTGGGGTAGCCTTTCGAGAGAGATGGTGAAGGTGATCTTGATTCGTCGCTATGCTCCATATCCTGTTCGTCGAAATTCGAAGCCATGGTCGGTGAAGGGTGTTAGAGAAATTTTAGAGGGTTCCCTCGCAAGATAGCACTGAAAAGTGCTGCTTAGGTATTTGCGTTGCAGTCAGTGAAATTTCAGGTTAACAGAACAGTACAACAGATTATTACCACTCTTTGTTCGATTCGCTTATCTACGTACTCCAATAACGGATACTAATTAAAATTGTTAATGTGTATTTCGAAATCGAGATAAATCATTCGTGTTGCTCTATAAATGTTCTCTTTTAATAAACAGTAGTCAATTATTTGTATTGAAAAGATCTGTCTCTACATTACAATTTGAGTTTTACCAATGTCTGCGTGTATATATATAATTATATATGTGTGTGTGTCCTCTTTAATTATCAGTAAATATGGGAAGTGTTGAATTGTAAATATTGTAATGTTTGAATGAACTATTTAGTATGTTATGTAGAGTATTTTATGTTATTGCATAATGTTTTTCATTGATGGAAAATGGTTAAGCTTTATCTTAAATTTTTTAGTATTATTTGAAATAGTGTTGCACATTCAATGTTTAAATTTTCAAATCTGTCTTCGAAATCGGTATTTTAATGACTACATGTGCGATCATCAAGTCATTTATATTATAAGATATCTCAGTGTTTTTGAGTCAAAATGTTACCGTTGTGGGATGAGGTTATCTTTTTCCCCATCTGGTCTTTGAGTGAAGTGGGAAATGAAGAAGACATCATGAGAACGTGTCTTCTGATTTCAATTGAGTATTATTTTCCCT
>BMAW01010103.1:0-43264 GCA_019974015.1 Nephila pilipes
CTTGTACTTCGTTACGTATTGCTTGATTAAGTTTCCACCAATTGTTCTTTCAAAATTTTATATAAATATTGCCTCGTCCATTTAACAATGCAGTTTTATATTTGTTCAATCTGTTAAATCATTATATGCCATTTATTTGATTTTACTATATTTTATCTCATTAAATGAAGATAATCTTTTATTAAGTTCAATAAATTAGACATAAAAATTAACCAACTTGATGACAACCACCTTTTAAAACAGACAGTATTTATTACATTGTTGCCCCATTGCCAAGAAAAGATATATGATTGGTTATATAATCAATCGTGTATGCCTTCATTCAAATAAAGAAAGATTATCTAAGCAATTTTTGCTTCTTTCTAGATATTTGTTTAAAAATTTTTGTTATAATAACAGAAGGTAATAAAATGTGAACTAAATTTCTCTGGTGTGGTTAATTTATCTTTACATTGATATATAATTTTGTGGTACTACTCTTAAAAAAGTATAATTACAGCAGGCCTTCAAGTTCAAAACGCACTATTTTTCAAAAATCTTAAAATATTTTTGGTCACTAACTTTATACTGTAACAGATAAAACAGTCGCTGGTGTGTGTGTGTGTGTGTGTGTGTGTGTGTATTGTGTGTGTGTGTGTGTGTGTGTGTGTGTGTGTGTGTGTGTGTGTGTGTGTGTGTGTGTGTGAAAAAACTCAAAAATCTATTCCATTCCGATTTACTTCGGGTTGAATTGGCGATATATGGAAATAACATTTGTCGCCAAGGTCAACCCTTCCTATTTTGCATTACTGCCTGGCGTATTCTTATCATGACTGTGAACCCATTTCTCCTGACATGCTAGCCTTTCTGCAAGGAAGACAATGTTTTCCAAAATTTCTAAAACTATAATAAAAACACTTCCTCAATCACAAAACTTTTTTTTGAAAAAATTCTACAGCGGAGGTTCAGTAAACTCTGCTATTTGGAATCAAAAATGTTGATTAAAAATTTTGACAAGAGAAATGTAATAGTGTCAAAAATAACTTGAGTCTTACGTATAACTCACGAGAATTTCCGCACTGACGCTTTGTTCTGTTCCATTTGCAGAAAATATCTGAATGATCCTTTTAATTGTTCTTTGACTTTATCCTTACAAAGGACATGCTTTCAAACTTTTCTGAATTTCGAATTAATTCATTTGTTTTATTGATATTTTAATTCAAAATTACTAAATTTGTTAAAATTTCTCTTTGCTTTGATATTTCACGCACGCGTCCGCAGTGTTAACTTTCAATCCTCTCCAGTTTCCTGTGGTCAGTCGTAAATAATCTAAATTGTAACTTGAAAAGAAAATAAAAATAATTATCCAACGCGTATGGATATCGAACCCAAAAACATCTTTCCGGGCCACAAAAACACCCGAGAGAATACTAACCTCCACTGACGTAAATTTTTTCAACGATAAATTCCCCTTCGCCTTGAAGAACGCGGACAACACAGTCCGTTATCTTCTGCGAAAAATGTTTGTTCTTTTCTTGATACATAATAACACCGTGTTATCTAAACGACAAAACGAGAGCTTTTCCATCAAAGGCATTTTCCCGACTGGAGAAAAGAAAGAAAGAGAGGGCGTCGAAAAAAAATTTAAAGAGTTTTGGCCGGAGCGAAGAAAGAAGACAATAAAAGGAAAAGAAATAAAAGAAAGGCACAAGATGGCAGAGTCAAGGTCGCCAGCTGTTTGAAATCCAACATCCATTCATGAGATCGCATTTCTAGCGGCGTGGGTAGCAGACGTCGGCCCAATCGAAGGAGTGGGCGGTACCCTTTCATCAACGAAATGGCGTTTTGCTATCGTGCTTGCCGTCACATACGCTGCGCGCAGCATGTTGGAGAATATTAAGACGCAATTTGAATTATGAAGCATATAACTTGTAAATAACATGGGTGACTTGATAAGTTCGGAGCATCGGGAAATGTAAGCAATTTTGCCCCGATGGAATACGGATACAAAGATAGATTCATTTTCCTATTTCAAGCTCTTTTTTTATATACAATTCTTTAGTATGTAGAACAGTACTCTCTCACCAATCCGGCATGCCAGTATATCGGCGTTTTTACATAGGAAAATTGTTACACAGAAAACTATATATTCTGTGTCTTCTACTTCAACGCAATCATGTAGGCATCAATATAAAACAGTGCGATTGTTTTTATTTATTTATTTTGTAGTTTTTCCATTTCGTGTGTCTTAAAAACTTTATTTACGTGTACTGTATTACATTTTGCACAATTATACATAGATTTTGCAGCGTTATAGATAGAGATGACTTATTTTTAGCGATTTTCCGGGAACCTAGCAATACACTGGTCTGATATCCACCGGATTTCCGATAAGAGGACTGTATTTCAATTTTTTGAATGGATTTTCTTCTACTCACATTGCATGTCTGGGTCAAAACTTTAAAAGCTTTTTACTCACATTTTGAAGCGCTCAATTGAGCTGAAATTTTCTATACACGGTTGTTTTCGATGACATTACGATAATTTAATTGTAATTAATAAAAATTAATTGATTAAAACTAATTATTTAAAGAATTAAATTAAACGCCAGGTTTTCCGCCAAATGGTCGCCATAGTAAAGGGGTCATTGCTAAACTCTCTTTTGTTAACTAGTAATCCATCTTTACCTTTATAAGAGAGTATCTCTTTAAATCCATCTTTACCTTTATAAGGGAGTAAATGCAGAAACAGTAAGAGTATTAATTATATAATTTTAATACTCTCTCTCGGTAATAAGTCAGATTCCAGACCAGAGCACCGCTAGATCACTAAAATAATAATAACACATTAAAGCAGCAAAAGTTATGTATTGTTGAATAAAACTTAATACAGTTGGCGCAAATAAAATGTCAAACACACGAATTACCCAAAGCTGCAAAAAATTTATTATTTTGTATTGATAGCCTACGTTTACTTCACTTAAATAGAAAGCATAAAATTACTGTAATAATTTTGAAATGTAAGAGCGCCAGATTACTAGCAGGGAAGGAAAGGTGAAATGCTGGGTTGTAGAGGGAGCACTGTATTAATCTGATTATTGAATTAATATAATAAGTGTTTAAAATCACAACTAATTAAATTTTATAAAGCTGCTCAATTTATATACAGAATAACTATCTAAGTCTTTCAAAACCTGTTTTTCAGAGCATTGTTGAGATGGTAAATAACATTGTCACCATCCAGTATTCCATAATCAAATCTAGCAGAATATTTAAGAAAAATTAATAGCTACTTTTATTTCTTTCCGTAAAAACAACAGAGTAAAATTGCTCAAAAACATGATTGCAAAAATCTAAAAATTAAATTGCCATAACTTTTTTAACGTAAAAATTCCGAATTTCTCACTGAATATTCTTTATTTTTAATACAACGTGGTCTAACATTTCGCTTTTAATACTTATATATAGTGATAAAAGCAGTGAAAAAAAATGAAAACGTTTTTTTAATAATATTTTGCCGTCGAAATCTAGCAGGTGTCTTCCCCTGCCTCTCTTTTTGTAACGGTTTCTTGCTTGAGAGATTGAATAGTATTATCTTTTATTACACTTTCTATAATATTTTTTTGCGATTTTTTTTTTTTTTATCTATTTTCTTTTGTAATAATGATTCACTGCATTTTTCTTTTAGTAAAAGTTTTGTCTCAAATTATGTTCGATGGATTCTTTTCTTTTATTTGATGCGAAATAAAGAAAAAAAGATATGTATATTATATATAGATGTGAAAACTTTGCAAGGTCGGTAAAATTACTCATTTCTTTTTCTTTCTTTTACATTCATTAATTATTGTTATTATTGCCCCTATTTTCTCTATTAGTTATAATTATGTAAATATCTTCGTTGTTAGACTCGGTTTTTTTATTCTCCAGCTACCAAAATCTTAAGAACTTCTTTTTTAGCTTTTCTGACGTTAAAAATGTAACCAGAAAAAAACTACCTCCTTTAAAAAGAAAGAGCTCTGTCTAAAAGGAGCATCAAGAGACAGTAAACGATTTTGTAGAGCGCGTCGCCTGTGCAAAGGTCACCGAACTGAAGGCCACTTTCTTTCTACCTCATTAGTAATTTTGATGTTCTTAATTTCCGGTTGCTTTCTTCAAATCATTAAAGTGCTGCGGTTTTCTGTCTCATGAATGAGAGGAGGAAAACGTCACTGAGGCTCGAGTAAGAAAATTTATACTACTTCGTCGTACAAGAAGCACTGGACCACATCGCGCTCATCCATTCATGAATTCTGTTACTACTGCTCCACTTCGGAGTCCTTCAAGACAGTTGAGTTGAATTCTTTGAATTTGAAATCAATCCAGTTATGCTGAGACTCAGAGTTGCTGTCATGTATTTTTTAAAAAAAGAATTACTTCACTTTAAATATGTATAAAAAAAAAAATAGAAGAGTATTGAGTTTAGTTCTATGAATTTAAAATTATTATACAGAAATTACTTCTCGTTGTGAACTAACATTCTGTGAATTCGGAATAGCGTTCTAAGTATTTAGAGCCGGATCTGCGAATTAATGTAATATAAAACTCAAATTATATGAACAACATATAATTTTTAGAGTTGAAATATGAAAAAAAAATTCATAGATGAGATACGGAAGAAACGTTCAGCCTCATATTCAGAAATGTTCTAGGCTAGAGGTGAAATTCAAATAATGTAACTACCATTTTGCAGCCTTAACAATAGTGTTTTAGTATGGAAAAGCTTAGTCCACACACTCTTCAAAAATAACCCTAATTTATGAAACTTGAACAATCGATCGCCAAATTCAGACAAAAATATACCAATTCTCTTGAACTAATTAGAACTATCTGAATCTTAAAATTTTTAATATTATCCTGGTGGTAGTTGGGAACATTTTCATGAATCATCGTCAAATGAACGTTACTGATTTTAATAAGCAATAAATTAGTTTTCTTAAATCAGAGAGTAATTATTACTTACTGGAAACAAAATCTTCAGTCATTTTTTTAAAATGCAAATATTTACAAATATTATTAAAATATTCTTCACTAATGTAATTTTCAGAATCATAAAATTATCACATCATTTCTAACAAAAACCTCAAATAAGAGTTTTCCGCTAACAGAAACTTGTATTATTAAAAGAATCAACTTAAAAAGGAAAGAAAACTTTGATTATACATTTTTAAAGTTATTATTGAAGTGAGCTTACTTCTTAAAAAAAGTAAAGAAAAGTATGATTATACATTTTTAAAGTTATTATTGAAGTGAGCTTACTTCTTAAAAATAAAGACAATGTTTAGAAATATTTTACGGGAATGGATTAAAATTAGGAGATTATTTAAAAAAATCAACAATTTTTAAAAAAATATATTATTGAAGTAAGTTTTTTTTTTTTTAGATTTTCAATAATCATGTGTATGTGTGTGTAAATATTTGCTATAAATTAAAAAAGGAAACCTATTTTATTTTTTTAAATACTAAAAATGTATAAATTTAGATATAATCAGAATGCAAATTAATACTCATGCAATAAGAAGTGCTTTTATTTTTAAAAAAAGAAAACCTTATGCAATTAAATTTGTCTGTTTTAAAGATAGAGTTAATTTAGCAACTAACAATATTTTTTTTATAATAACAATAAAATTTAATTTCTAAACAAAAATTCTGTTTACTTCCGTTTTGTAGAGTTTTATTGGTCTAGTAATATTCTACGTATTTGAATTCTCGCTATAGATTCTTTTCCCCTTTACAGTTACAGTTACGGAACCAGTGTAAAGAAAACCTGTACACAAATTTTCAAGCACTGTTACATGGCTCCTAAAAATTGAGAATAAAACTGTTTTTTTAAAAAAACTTATATAAAGAAAATAACATTTTAAGCATTTGAATAGAATAGCTGAAGCAGAATAACGAATAATTTACTCTCATTTTGAATGTGTCTGATTTTAGCTAAGAGAATGTAAGATTATAATGTTTTGATTATACTGTAATTTAACTACGGTTGATATCGGTTTTTGGTTATTAAAAAACACAACTTTAAAGTTTCCCCAGATGTGCCGAAAATTCGATCGACCAGCTGCAGCAGTTTGCCTTGACCCGAGAACAATTCTCGGATCATCTAGTTTACAGCCAGACATTTTAACCACTAACTATCTGAGACAGACGATTCATTTCCAGTTAACTATCTGAAATAGGTCGCTGTCCTTACACCATTCAAGGTTATTACTTTTGCAAAGCACTCTTTTGCTGTGATTTTTAAGTTTTAACGGACCAATCACCTTTCCACCTTAAATGTCTCATGAACAGATTACGATTTGTAATATCATCATATCAATACTTTGCACGTAACTGAATGGTGAAAGTTAACGTTTTTTAAAAGATATGTATCAACCCTTTCTTTTCTTTCATGTAATATCACATATTTTTCTGTTACAGAGGGAAATTAATGTCATATATATTCATAATACAGGATTATTCAAAATGAATAACCTGATTTCAAAATGCTATATTTTCATAAATAAATGCCACAGAATGATAAGAAATACATGAAAGCAAAGCGAAAATATAGAAGTTGTTTTACAAATGTTCGATATAACTTTCTGTTGTTACGCGTATAATGTCAATTCGATATGTAAATTCTTGCCAAACACATTTTAAACTGTCATTGATTGTGCAACAACAGAAACCCATTCTTTTAAGTTATATAAACGTGTGGGTAATGGTGGCCCGTACATTTTATTTTCCAAAAACTCCCAAAGGAAGAAATCGCATGGTGATAAGCCACCTTCCTAAATCACCTGATCGCCATATCAGGTGACTTAAGGAAGCATGCTGGTCATCTGCTTCGTGACCGATTTAACAGCAAGGTAGCTTCGTGAAAGCTTCTAAAACTGCTTTCATGAAAAACACACGAGAGCCTTATATCTTTCATAATAAAAAAAATTCCACAGATTTCCTTTATATTTCCTATTACTTATTATTTTGAGTCATTTATTTTTGAAAATAAGGAATTTTCAAATCGTTGAAAAACGCATCATTACATATTTTTATTTCATTTGTTGATGATATTGTAAAGCTGGAAATTATTGCCAGGAGGATGATATCACCAATAGGTAGCTTAAGGCTGTCTTCTCGTAATATTAAAATATAGGACCCGAAATTAGATCGCTTTTTCTGATAACAGAATGCTCGAACATTAATTTTACATGTTGACTTCGCTACCTTTTAGAGAGCGGCGTGTTTCATAACGTTGCTGATTTCTGTCTGAATCAGTTTCTTTTTTCATATATAAAATGCGTTCTATATGTTTCATATCCTATACTGTATTGCTAAATGACTTTTGAAATTTGTGTTGAAGAGAAAAATGGCGTGATTTTGGAACGTTCTTAAATTTTAAGATTACTGCGTCATAAACGGATGCACGTGTCGCAACGCAACAAATGTTCATGATAATTGGAACAATTTTCTGTCTGAAAATGTGTTCCAAGTATCGAACACGCTCTTTGATAATAGACGAAAACAGCCTTATAATAACATAGGCGTCTTCGGCAAAGAAAAATTAGCTTATTTTATTACAAGTTCAAATAACCTTCAAAATTTTAAAACAAAAGCAAAATAAGTCCTATTTTATTACTGAAATATCTATCTGAAATATCTATGATCTGTTTACGCAAAGCATATCATATATTTTTATGCACAAATAATTATGTAATCAATAGTTGTACTTAACATTAATTAGTCATATACTTACTTTTAGGTATATTTTGCACTGCATTTATAACTTTGAAAATTTGTAGAATATTTGTATATATAACATTCTGTATTGAAAATTATAATAAACTCAAAATTTGAATATAATGAAATTTTTTAATTTTGTGATTCAAATTTCCTTTAATTTTTGTTCAAATGCTGTGCTATGCTTGAAATTTATAAAGATTTATTACAAAAAAAAATATGCTCATTGTAAAGGAAATTATCTCGTTTTACAATGTGTAAAATATCGGCTCTGTGGATAAAATAGAATTTCGGGGGAAATTACCAGAATCCTAAAATGACACATTTTCAGAAAAACTCAAATACAACAAAAAAAAATCTCTATGACGGTGCATATTTATTTACATTAAAATCCAATTTTCTAGCATTCTATTTATCAAATTTTCATGAATAAGATATCTATGGAACCAAAAAAATTTCTTCTAATTTCAAACAAAATCAAAAACGCAAAATTTGAAGAATTTTAATGTTTTAGATATCTTAAGTTTTTTTCCCGAAATTATTTTTTAAATTATTTTTCCTCGCACAGTTAGTTGAATGCAAATTAAGAAAATTGAAGAAAAATAAGACCAGCAGTGAGTTCTGGAAAAATTTACTTTTCGAAATATATTCTTAAAAGAATATATCATTCTCTTAGTCATATCTGAACTGTCTTCATTTCAATTGATACAGTGGAAAATTACAGCTATGTTTAAGAGAAGAAACATTTAAAAAAAATCCATTGAACATGGTATTTATGAATAAAGAAAGTTTAATCGAAGATTATTAAAAAATAACAATAAACTTTCAGCTTTATTAATTAAATCATTGTTAACGTCGCACTGGAAGGAACGCGAGGGATATCGTTGACGCACCTCAGTAGATATTCCGTTCTCTTAAATTCCACTCCAACCGATGTAAGAACATTTGAGTCACAACAGGCTTAGCGGGAATCAGCCATTTTTGTGGAACTAAGACTCGAATGAAAGACTCAATTAATGAAACCACTGGTCACGGTCTCGATGCCGAAATCATTTGATTACTACAACTGTTTGAAGAGCACTGCAACAATCAAGATTCGACAATGGAAATCAACACAGGCTTTAAATGTGAAAAAGATGATTCTGAAGAAATATGTTGTTGGATTAGAAGAAATAAAATAACATCTAAAGAAAAAGAATTCCCAGTCAGTTTTAGAATATCCACAAAAGTGAGTTATTTTAATAACCTCAAAGAATGCATTCCCCCACCCCCTAAAACGAACCTGAATGAAGCTACTTCATTTAATTTCGTTTGAACCTTGCAGGTCGTTTTTATTTGGGAACCGCAAAGCTTAAAGAAAAATTTAATGCATTAGCGTTGTTAAAGTTTTCCAGACATTTTGTCAAAATTGAAAATCCAACGGTCTCACTTCTTCACTCTTCTGTAACCTGCCGGTTAATTACAGCTTCTACGGACAGGTCAAAAATAACACATGCACATTAGGACCCCTTCCATACCTCAACATAGTCATGTCTCCCTAGCTTCCTTTGCTTACGCAAGAAAAATTATAGTCGGATATTATGGAGAATCGGTTATAGAAGGAATTTGTATAAGAATTTATTTCCTAAACAAAGTGATAGCTCTTTATTGAGCAATTAAATGTAGTTTACTTTCTTTAAATAATTCAAAATATTATTTATCTCCAATTTTAATACCATACGTGCCCCATGACAATTATATAAATCAGAAATCGTAAGCAAGGGCCAAATCTCGCTCGCAATTTAATAATGTTTCTGCATGAAAAATAACAGGAAAGATGTCAAAAAAAGACATTTCCACATTTCATAATCTTTTTGGCTGTATAATTTAGGAACTTCCGTCCTGCCTTCGATTGGAAGGGAATGACCAATAAAATTATGATATACTATAAATGATGTGTTTAAGGAAATAAATCTAATCTAATTCTATAAATATCTTTCGGAAAATAAATTCTGTTATTTAAAATCATATGCTCGAGGATTTATGTCTGTATTTGAGAGAGCTTAGCAATGCGAAGGGATATTTTCGAAAATAAAGTACGCAAAACTGCAATACAGATCATTATTATCAGAGAACGCTTTACTAACAACTCAGCAGAAGTATTGAACCTAGTAGACATGGTCGCAAAATTACATTCAGCGTTGCTTTTGCCGAATCATGGGTTCAATCCCTGATGCCTCTAAGGCCCTTCGTCCCTAGACGCCCAATCCCTGATGCCCTAGGGCTAATGCACGTTAGTTCTGGTTGGAATCCCAAGTCCTTCTGTTGGTGTGGAAAACTAGAAAGAGAGATGTCAGCTCTGGTGTCGTCCTCGCCATTTGGACGTGGCTTAAAATTATGAGGCTCACCGTCAATAGCCTCATATGGCTTTTCAGTGTGACGTTAATAAGCAATCACAACCACAAATCGGAAACACTAATTTCGAAGCAGATTTTTCTATTCCTTTCTCAAGAATTGGCTCAAATGGAAACTTTTTTTTTCTCTTACTGATGGTAAAAGTTAAGCATGAGGATAAAGAAAAGTCCATTTTTTTAAAGTTTATAACATCTGTGATAGTATAATAAGAGAAACAACCTGAAATAATCTTGGAGGTGTACATATATCCCTTGGCATTCCCCTAGCTACACCTCTGGAGTCACATATATACTACACACGCATTATGGTTTTGCGGAGTATCCTTGTTCTCTTTAAAAAGTATTGATGTAGAAGTGTGAAGAAATGTGTTAAAACGAAAGACGAGGCCTGATTTAAAAGTAATGCCTTCATTTTTACAATTTTTGTTGTACCTTACACTTACATGTATCCTCTAAGTGTTCCTTTTTCTGACGTAATCCCCAACTCTTTCCCCGTAGTTGCACGAAAGAACGACTAGATTGTCAAATCCTTCGGAGAAGAATTACTGTGATTATTGTCGACATAAGATTTTAATGGCCGTTTCACATCGTCATCAGAACGAAAGTGATGTCCTTTAAGGTGTTCACTGTACTGACAATAATGGTACAACTTTCATTTGAAGAAGAGTTTGGAATGATTCGCACCCCTCAGTCAAAAAATTTTCGATAACGCCTCGATGCTTCGACCTCATCTCCAAGTGGGTCGCCCTCTTCTTCAATTCTCAGCCCACTAACACCTGTGCACAAAGAAAATAAATGTATTATATTGAGGACGCTTATAGCTTTCAGGTACAAAAAAAAATGTAGAAACTAGGGTAACAAATAAAAATTCAGTACAAGAGGCGTTATTTTTCAAGTGTGCTTCGTACGAGTATGTCAAGTTTTTTTAAACCTTAATTAGAGGTACGACGCTTTTGAACTGCAATATGGGTTGGTGGTGGTAAAACTCTAAATTTAATAATGGAAAATATTTGTTATATATAATTTGACATCTTATCCAACAGATCTTCTTTGTAAGCCATTCCGCGCAACTATCTCTTACTGAATCAGTTCTAGAATTCATAATCTTACAGCTTCGAACTACGTATTAAGGAAAACGCTTTAAGAATCGTCACTTATTTTTGCGCATTTTTCATAATAATGCGTAATAAATATAATCGTAAAAGAGTATTTTTCGGTTTTTCCTCAGTTCCATGCAAGATTTCGCGCGCGCCGAAGCACTATACATGCAGACAAATATTGAAATAAAGCATCGTAATATGATGTAGACAAATGAATCAGAATGACAATATTTCTTCAAATGCAGTATTTGTATTAATTATTGAAATCTTATTGTTAGAATAAAAATAAAAAAAAAGTTATAGCATTTTAAATGAAAATGTAATCCTTCGTTTAACGTGATAGTCATATAACGCGGTATCAGCGACGAATAACATTTTTTTTTCCTTTTAAATTTATGAATTTATAATTAAAGAAAATACCTTTTGGAACATATACGTATGAGTAAATATTTTTTTACATGACTGATACACATTTCTTATATATTTTCTTCCTTTAGAAAAAAATCAAAATTAGTTGAAGATCTGAGTTGATTTTAAAGAATAAGCTTCAATTTTTTTTAAAAAAAAAATTTTGAGCACGTAAAAGATATTTCTTTTCATAAAAGCATTTTTAGACTCCTCCAATTGTAACTCCTACATAACACCTACGCAGATAAAAAGTAATTATTCTAATGTGTGTTTAGCATATATTCATAACAATAAAATTAGTTTGCAAACAATCACCAATTGTAATTCTAACAGGAAACAATTTTTATTAAACTGTGTTGAATTCTAGAAAACATTAATTTGAATCACCATTACAAAATACTACATTAGCATTTCTATGAATTTATTCTTGGAAAGCTTTATTTTTAGGATTGAAAATATTTGAGAGGCAGAAAAATATTAACTTTTATTATCAAAGAGCTATTTAAAAGCTGGTGATTAAAATCTTTTTTTAGAGTTATGTTTGTTCCTTTGAAATCTTATTTAATTACATTCACCACAAAACAACTAAACTTTTGTTTCACCATTCCAAAGTTTCGAACAGTGCTCTTAACAAAAGGTTACAAAATAACCATCAAAAGTCGCCACGAATCCATCTTTTCTTTTCCTTTTTTTTCTCTTAATGAAACTTTAATTACCTTTCTTCTTTCTGTGTGCTTTCTATGAAGGCAATATAAGCTGGGTTTATTTCCACAGGTCTAAACAAACCTGCCGATGCTTGATAATTCGACGGATTATGCAAACAGTTTACAATAGAGAACTACCGAAGCATACTACGTCGACGATTACAAGAACTTTAAAAAAAATTACAATTTGGAAGAACTTAAACTATGTCAGCAGGCACGTTAAGTTACGAATAGCAACTTCAAGCATTGAATCGTTTAATCTCCTGAGCTACAGACCTTAATCTTTGACTTCGACCGTGCTTCAAGAATAAAAAAAAAAAAAAGAAGAAAGTCAGAATCTTCCAAGATGAATACTTCGGCCACGCGTGATGGTTCCCCTTTTGAGTAACTCCTTTCGCTGATTATAGCAACAAAGAAAATCTTTGACCCGTTTCGGCCAAAAGAAATTACCACCGTCTGTTGCTTTCTTTCGCTTTCAAAGTTCCCTCCCCGCTGCTGTCATCGAAGATTTAATCCTTTTTATGATTATCTTCGTTGTTGCATTCTAGTGGTTGATGGTACATTGGACTATTGCTAAACACTCTCTGTTGGTCATTGTCGCAACCTTATGAAATATACAGATGCATAACCAGTTGTTTCTCAACCAAAGGAAAAGGATAAGATAAACATTTTTCAAGTATATTGTAAGCACCAGAAATCGGAAACATACCTTCAAGCAAATATCGAATACAAGATTAACATTTTCAAGCATATTCTAAACAACAGAAAAAGAAGCAAATATCTAACATAAGATAAACATTTTCAAACATATTCTAAGCACAAGAAAAAGAAGCATATATCTAACATAAGGTAAACATTTTCGAACATATTTTATGCACAAGAAAAAGAAGCAAATACCTAACATAAGCTGAATGCTTTCGAACATATACCAAACAACAGAAAAAGAAGCAAACATTCAAGCAAATATATAACATAACATAAACATTTTCAAGCATATTCTAAACAACAGAAAAAGAAGCAAACATAGTATAATAAATATAAATATATTTCATAATATATTTCATAAGCAATCATAATATATTTCATAAGCAATTAATAAGCAAATATCTAACATAACATAAAAATTTTCAAACATATTCTAAGCACAAGAAAAAGAAGCAAACATCTAATTAACATAAGCTGAACATTTTCGAACATACACCAAACAACAGGAAAAAGAAACAAACGCGCGCGCGCGCGTTCAAGCAAACACATAACATAAAATAAACATTTCCACGTATTTATCTAAGATTCAATAAATATTCAAACAAATATTTTTTTTTCCTTTTAGAATACACATTTAAACAACTTTATAGCCAGTAATTGAACATTCAAGTACCTATTTTATATGTAGAACAGATATTCATTTATGGAATAAACATTCGTGTAATTTTCTATTAACATTAAAATATTTGTCTAATACTGAAACATTCAAGCAACTATTAATTTATAAAACATATATTAGAGTTCCTACTTCTTTAAATAAAAATCTATCCATTCATAAAATTTTCAGTAAGAAAATAGGTAACCTTTATTGAAAAATTTTTCAAGAAGCGAGCAGTTTCGAGTTGTTTCATCATTTCAAAAAACTGATTCTTGAAGAGACAATTTTAATTTATATTCATTATCAAGTTTTTATATATATATATAATTTTGATAACATGTTTTTGTTGTTGAAATTACAGATTTCAAAGTTCAATTCTATTACTTAATATCTCATTTGGAAAAAAAAAAAAAAAAAAAGATCTACCAGTACTGTCTAAAAGAAATTTTACCAGAAGCTTACATGGTCTTCTCATATATTATTAGATGTATCAAAATTAATTTGAAAGTTCCTAGGAAATAAAAAAAATAATAATAAAAAAAAACCCATCTTGATGTGTAAACTAATGTATTCTATTTTTCAGCTTCATGATATCCTTCATTGAATTTCGTCATACCATGCTTAAATAAGAGTCCATTTAAAGACATTTGTAAAGTTTCATAAGCAATTAATAATTCGAATTAACGAAACTTAAAAATGTTACATTTTTAGAAAAATGATAGATGTTACCTGGACCAGTAGGTCCGAAGGAAAGTTGACCGGTCATTTTTTGTCATGCCCTAACCAACTAGGCTGAAAACATGCCTCATCTGGCAAGTTAGTAAGGTGTTTTAACTTCTGACGCTGTTGTAGAAGAGAGTCGCTGCAAATCTATCACCGAATCTTCTCAGTTTTTTTGCTCACTTCTAATAGCTGAAATGATGACGCGTGTTAATCCTACCTAAAATAACAACGAAAATCAAAGCTCGGTTTTTTTCTTTTTCATTGTGTCTGGAAATCGTACCGAGTTAGTTGCGAAATGGAAGCATTTAAAATAAAAGTAAAGTTAACATTTTTTTTAAAAAATGTTTTGACTTAACAAACAACTCACTTTATAATTAATTTTTTTCTCGGTTATTGTCAAATTTCTTTGGAAATACACAAATACACTTAAAAATGTATCGGATTGGAACTACTACTGGAAGAAAGTCATCTTGATAAGTATCGTAGGTTTGTTAATGGTTCATTGTCTCTTTTTGTTTTGTTGTTTCTTCCTTCTTCTAAATATTTAAAAAATCAGTGAGAATTTTAACTTTAGTTGACTTGTTTAACCATAAAGTTTAAGATTATTTTAGCGATAACATAAAATCCATTGCAGATTTGTTAATAGCTTATGTTTCCGAATATAAGTCGATTCGGGTTTTAGCCAATAGTGCGTTTAATTTTTTTCATTCAAAAAATTATCCAAAATTAAATCTTGTATATAAGCTGAAATGAAATGGAAAAAAAAAAAAAAAAATCTTGTTCCGTGAATTCGATAATTTGAATTTTCTGTAAATGATTTGAAATTTCCTGAATTTGATGAATGACTCAAATTCTCAGATTCTGGCGTAGACTTCGTAAGATTTTTTTTTTTTTACATATGAAGGATACATACAAAATTTTCAACATGTAAGTTAGAAGATTTAAGTAACATTTCTCTCCCATTGTTATCTTTATGTACACGTTATCTTTGAAAATCCAGCATTATTTTTAACGTAAGTTTGGGTACTTTTCTATTAGCCGAGCGCAAATTTTACCAACATCAGGTTTTTCGTTTTACAACGACTCAACAAATCAGTAATATAAACACTTTTGGAAAATAAAACAAATCATTTTCATGAGAAAAAAGGATCCTTTCATTTGAAATTACTCTCCTCATAAGCTTAAGATATATAAACTAAAGAGATTAAATTTGCTACATTTGGCGATTTATCTCTCGCGCGCTACTAACGGAAATATACTTAAATTTTTTGGGAACCAACAGATTCATACAAAAAGATAATCCCGTTATTTATCGTACAAAGATACAGAATTTGTAGCCAAAAATTCGTGGCTCATGCTCAAGAATATGTGGTAATTTTATTTTTATTGTTTGCTTGAGCTTGGCTCTCATTGGCAGACGAATCCTGACTTGATTGATGATAAATGTTAGAAACTAAATATAGCTAATTAAGCCAAATTTAAGACCTCTATAAGGGAAATTTATAGAGAAATGATTTTACTGCATGGCAATTATGGATGCGGCTAAGAATATAACAAATAAAACCAAAACTCTACGAAGTATCATGGTGAAAATTTTATAATAGATAAATATTAGTAAAATAATAATTAGTTACTGCTTAAGCGTTGTGAAAGCTGCATTCTTTTACAATTAATAAAAAAAAACCAGTTTTACATCTTAATTGCCCCTTTTAAATTAATTTCGAGTTCATTTAATTTTTTTTTTTTAAGAGAAACGCTTAAAATGTCTATTTTATGTATGTGCATCTCTAGTACAATTCAACAAAACACCGTTTGCGTGTTTTCTTTAAGCTAAATATTTTATTTCCTTCACTTCAGTGCGTTTTATTTTTTATTTTTTATTTTTTTCCATTTTTGATGGTGGAAACGCTTCGAAAGTATGGCGACCATGAATTCTATTCGTCTCATATTCTTTTTCGTTACCTATTCTTCTCGAGTTCCTGCTTTGAAGAATCTGGATGTACTTTCACTTTCTTATTCTGAGATGAAGCAATTGGGCCATGAAAAGAGGTCAATATCAGATGTAAGTATTTCCGGAACGACGCGCTTTAGCTGGCCCTTTGTAAAACTACGCTGATTCATCCGCAATCGGTGTCCTTTCCTCGAACTGAAATGAACAGAAGAAAAAACAGAATTCCAAGTCACATTAAAGTGAAAATAACTGAACACGATATTAGTTAAATGAAACTGAACTTTAGACCGTTTAACAACGATGGCAAACTGCATAAAAACTTATTTGCACTTTCATATTCCATTAATTACGACTAAGTTCTCTTTTATTTCTTCTTAAATCATGAATTTATGATTCAATAATGGAGGAATTATTTTCTTAAATCACATGTAATGTTAAAAATTACTATAAACAAAAATTTTTTTAAAAAAAATGAGAAATAGTTTCAGTTTTGTTAAAGATTGATGTTCTTATTTCTGTCTTCTTTTATGTTGCACCATTATAAAGTAATTCGCCATTATAAATTTTAAGACAATTTTTGGGAAATTAAAATGGCAAACTTACATATGCATACTGTTGACTTGCATAATTAGATTATTATTTCATTTTGTGAGCTTATCTGAGTGGAATTAGATAAGAGTACATATATTATTACATAACACTGTTCTGTTCTTATAAAAAATATTATTTCATCTAGCCTTAAAATGTTAATGAAAATAATATTACTAAATCATTTTCCTCTAGTTCATAATTTTATATTACATAAAATCGTATTTCATATTGCATTGATTTAATTTGGCCCAATAATAATAATCATACATATTTTAAATTGTTGCTTGTTTTGCTAAAACACTACGTCACATGCTTACATTTTTACACATGCTTGACAAAATTACGCGCTGTGTTGTTGTTTTTTTTTAATTTTGTATCACAATTTAGAAAAACTTATATTGGTGTTGTTAAAAACATGATTCCACAAAGACTTACTATGACTTTAAAGCTAAAATTTGACAGACATTTGAATTTAAAATATAAAGCCCCTATTTTACTACTATCATAGATAACCCCAGTTGTTGCTTCATTGGTCTTTTAAAAATGCAGGATGCTCTCAAACAGTTTAACGTCTCAATTCGCGAGTATTGATAACTTATACGATCTGTCAAAGAATATGCTTGCCGGAATAGAATGCGAGTTCCTCCTTCAATTGCTCTGATAGCGTTGAGTCCCAGTCTCCCCAAATCCACTAAGCACATCAGAAGATTTCTGTGTACATTGCACTAACACCTTCTAACTATCTTATTATATTCTTATCTTTCCGTAACCATATACATTTCAACTGAGATACTTTCGATTTATCCAAACCCAACTGTTATCAAACCTCCAACCTATTCAAGTCCCCTTCTTCCACAAAACAAGTTGCGAATTTATGTTAAAGCGTATGTAATTAAATGGTCTATACATACGCTTTGCTCTATTCATCTTTCTCCTTACTTTCCTTTTTTTCTTCAAACTCCTTGTCTTCATAATAAAAATCTTTAAAATTATCGAAATTAGTTTAATTGTAAAATTAAATTTTTAAAAAATCTAATAAAAAATACATAATATTGCAATCTACTTACAATTGTTTAAAAAAAAAATTATTGAATAAAGGATACTTACTAATCTCAAGTACTTGAGATCTACCCAGCATAAATGTGTGAAAGTAGAATCATTTATGGAGGCGAATGTAAGGTACAAAAAAAAAAAAAAAAAAAAAAACATATTAGAAAAATCCCATATATCCTATCTCTTCACTCTCCTTCTTTCTTTCTTTTATTTCATGTTCAATTACGTGCGTTTAATATAAATTTTAAAATACTTGGTTAACTTTTTAATAAATTTCATGTATACATATATAAATCAGATAGAGCAAAGTGTCGTATTGACTGGCGCTCGCTAATTATTTGATTGTTGTTGTGTTATCTTCCCGTCTATCCTCTTTCTAGCTTCACTTCACTTTATGCATGATATTTGCTTTACATATATGTAAGTTGAATTGTTTGAATCAAATAACTTCCAGAAAAGGTCCAGAAGGACAGTTGAAGGGAAGTATGCCTCATAACGTTACAGTATGATATAAGATTTCAAGATTAAGTTGCTTAAATAAACTTTTTAAAACGTTTTTCTGAATTTTACTTGGTGTGTGTGTGAGAGTGTGTGAGTGAGTGTGAGTGTCATCCAATTTTCGATCGTTAATTTAACCAACTTCCCATCAAGCTAGAGCTTTGGAATTTTGGGAATCGTTCGTACTCGCCTAACAATGCAATATTTAGACGTTTGCGACAAGTCTTAACTAATATTTCAATAATTTTAATAAGTCAAAATATTATTTCCTCTCGGCGCTTTTAGGTTTGAGAAAAAAATTTCTTTCCCCCTCTGGGAACACCGGGTACTCCCCACGCCGCATGAGGTATCGTAAAACTTTTGTACTCACAAAGGGGAGATACTCTCTCCCCTTTACCATCTCCGAGATAGTAAGGGTTGCTGACTTTTAGTCAGTAATCATTCGCAAGAAACAAAGTTTCCAATATTTGGCGCCGTGTCTTATCACAATAATTTTTTTCTGAATTCTGGTTCCCATTTTTTTTTAATAGAATGACTTACAAACTTTCAAATGCATGTTTTGATTTTATGAGTATTATGAACTTTTTAATACTCTCGCAAATGTCTCTTTTTAAGTAAATTTTAAAGTTAAAAATAACTAACAGTTTTAACTAATATTTCAATAATTTTCTCTAATAAACTTTGCCACTATATAAAAACGTTGTTTTTAAAAACGTTGGTT
The DNA here is from genome assembly GCA_019974015.1 of Nephila pilipes. Lineage (NCBI taxonomy): Eukaryota > Metazoa > Arthropoda > Arachnida > Araneae > Nephilidae > Nephila > Nephila pilipes. Next base: position 19,239 of record BMAW01010103.1, read on the forward strand.
TTTATATCGAATTATTTTTAACTCGATTACAGTCGAAACATAACAAGCCGGACTAATTAGGGATCAAGATCGTCAGGATTAATGAATGTCCTAATTAAACAAAATAACTTATAAAATGGGTATTTTTCCGTATCTAAACACTCAACTTTAAATAAAGTATGTATTTTTAATAAGACAGAAAAATGGCAAATAATTCTACGAGAGATAATTTAAATCAATACATGTTGTGTATTGGGTCAGAAAATACTTAAAACATGACGGTTCACTCTTCTAATTCAGTTTTTTAATTGAGTTTGTTAATTCTGATTTTTAATGGCTGTCCGGATTTAAAGAAGTCCGGTTTAATAAAGTCCGGATTAAGAATACTTCAGGTAAAACTTAAAAGGAATTTTAACTAAGAAATTCGTTTCAAGTTTTTAATAAATAGAATATATTTGGAACGAAGTATCTTGTTGTTTCATTTGTTTTTAATTATTATTATTATTTGCATAAGTGTTTCCAATAAATCGGAAACAATTATTGTCTGGTTAAAAAAGTATTTATGGAAGTGATGCAGCACTTGGTGAATATTTAGTATTCTTTTAATAATTCTTTTCCGAATACTATGTTTGATAGCATTTTTAATTTATGTATATAGTTTTGTTTTGTCTGTCTCGTTTCAATGAAAACCGCTCAATTTTCAATGAAAAGCGCTATTATTTTTTATTTGGAATAACTTGCTAATTAATAACTTTTCTATGAGTAGTACATCGAAATTTTTTATATGTATATGTGAAAAATATCAAATGAATTGGAATGTGCATAGTAAATTATTTGAAATTTCAACTCTTGCAAACTGGTATTTCATTTATAAAATTCAGTCACGCGTTCTAATTTTTCAAATATTTTATTTGTAATAGAGTATTGTGATCTTTGTGAAAATTAATTCATAGAAATAAAGCATTGCATTTAAATATTTTAATGAAATTTAAACCGTCGTACAGCATGTAAATTATAGTAAAATATGCATTACAGCTTCAGTGAAATTGTTTTTAGGAAATTAACATTTCACTTCTATGTATTAAGATCTTAACTTTATACATATTATAAGCGTTTCTCGAAAAACAGTTTAATTGGAAGAACTTTAGAACTTCTATTTTGGTAAAAGAAATGTTACTAAATTGTTCCATTACTATAATAACACTGTTTGGATGACCTTTATAATTGTAAAAGGAAACAATTCTTTTTTATAATAGAATCTTGTTTTCAAACTTTGGATTCACAGAAAAACCTGTCCCAATGGAAAAAGAAAGGTTAATTTATCTTTTAAAACTTTTTCTCTATATAATTAAAAAAAAAAAAAAAAAAAAAAAAAGTTTTTTGGAATAAATAAATTTAGAATACTCTCTTAAGGAATCGTTTAACTAGAAAAGTAATTATCTGTGAATTAAATTATTTTTAAATAACGTGATTATTATTTAAAAACCACGTGATTTTGTCCTTTGCAGAAAATATGTATTAAAAACCAAAGGACGTTAAAATTATTCAAAAGATCTCTACGTTGCATCTTTGACAGATCAAATTCATCACTTAGTTTTTGAAACATATTTTAATAAGTCCTGTAGGTGGTTTTTTTAAAAAAAATTCCCCTCTAATATTGTATTCCCTAATGCGATGAAAATAAAGGTTAAGTCTTAGCACTTTTGTCAGACAGGAAAATCTCCATTACCCAAACTAGTTTCTTGTGTATAAGTGTGGTTTAAACATTTATACCTATATTTCTAATACATACATAACTCTTATTCTTGTGTCTAATTCTCTAACTTTAGACGATGATAGCTTTAAGAAGTCTCACGACCCTCAAACCTTAAAAAAAAATCGATTTTCTGAAGAAGAAAAAAATATGTATTAAAATGTAGGTCACCCTGGTTTTTACCTTCCAAACAATCCCCATAAAATTATTCTAATTATTTCTCTATATATAGCAAAAAATATTCATGCTTACTCCTGATCAACTTCATCGTACAATAAACTTTGAAGCTCATTTTGTCAAAATGTAATTTTTCACCATTTCACCAAAGACTTTTAAGGTAACCTTATGGAAATTTTATAGTTATATTATATCAGATTATTCAATTTTAATGGTAGTTTTTAATAAGTTCTTTTTAAAATGCATTAAATACTTAGTTGAATTTTATTTCTGAGCATTTATTTGAATTATGAAACAAAAATTATATATTCTGAAGCAAATATATATATATATATATATATTAGCGCTTTCGCGATCTAGTCAGAATTCCATTAAATAACGTGAAAACAAAGTGTTATCATTAAGGCTCCCGTCTACCCGCCATTTTGATTTCATGGACTTAATGATAATCTTATGGAACTTTGACTTTAATTCTCCTATCCTTACTATTTGATCTATTTGAGTGCAATAAAGTGCATCTGAAAGAGCAAAAAATAACGAATGCTTCTGTGGAATCACATTTTTCCTCCGATTTTTAAAAATATTTAAAAACATTTTTTAAAGACCAGAAAACTCGCAAACGAATTATTAAAATAGACGCAAAAATATTTTTAAGAATCGGAGGATAAAAGCAATTCCACAGAAGCATTCGTTATTTTTTGCTCTTTCAGATGCATTTTATTGCATTCAAATAGATCAAATCGTAAAGTCGAAATTCCATAGGAGTAACATTACGTCCACGAAATTAAAATGGCCGGTAGAGCCTTAAGCAATATTTTATAAGTTATTTAAATTTTTTTTTGTAAATATTTAAACTTGTCTTATTTAAGGGGACTTAGTACCTTTGCACCTTCAAAAATTCGATTTTTCAAATTTATTTTCAAAAAATAGTGTTGAATGTTAGGAGCGTTTTAAAGCAAACGCGTCAAAATCTGACAATTATTACGCACTTTGCAACAACAAATGTAAATGTCTTAAATGGCTTATTCTATGTAATACAATGTAAACAAACTTCCTTTTCTCAGTTTCTAATTTTCACACTTTCCCACAGGATTAAAAAAAATGTTTTGTATGCAGAGCTTTAAAATTTTACATGAGTGTTGTACTTGTAGATTTTTATTCTGTGAACCTCAATTTTGTTAATGGGATGATTAGATTTTATTTTATAGCATGATACATGAAAAAAAAGTTACTAAATACAAACTTGATAACTTTTTTAATTTTTCAATTTTTTTTTAATGTAAGATAAATGTAAAATTTGAAGTTTACAGAATAAGGTCGTTATTTAGCTTTAATTTGGTATAAGAATTATGGTTCTACTGTACATCTTTCAAATGTTATTTTGTGGGTAACGTAAGGTAAGCTAATTTATTTTTTAAATTTTTGTACGCATGTTTCTTGTTGTATAAGAAAATATATTAATTTAACAGTAAAAATTGAACCAATATTTTAAACTATATACTTTATTACACAAACTGGCAAAGTTTCAAATTGAAATGGGCAAAGATTTTTGATATATGAAGAATCGAAAAAAGTTTGTCAAAATGCTCTACTTTTGATTTCGAAAGGTACTAAATCCCCTTAAGGTACAATTTATAAATTATCACATACAAAAATTGTATTGTTTCATTAAATTTTTAAAAAGATATAAAATCTCGATAAAGTAGGAGAAAAGGTTTGATTTATTGCGTTCAACAGTCGTGTGATAAATCTCTTAAGGATACTCAATGTAAGTTTCTTAGTTTATTATAATAAGGTATCCTTGTTTGTGTCTCCGTTTGAAAAGGGTGTATGCCACCCTGTCTCCCACTCCCACTTTTGAGGCTCCATCCAGGAGAGCTTCTATTTTCACTTCTCCGTTTCTTACTATTTGCATAAGCCATCCCAACTAATGTTAGATTGTGATAAGATACACGAGTCGTCTACAATCTGTCTCATCAATAACAACAACATTTTTAAAAGTCGATAATTCCTAGGAGAAAACTGATCCCGTTAATAGAAATCCCCTCCCCCTTCGTCAACAAATCCCCGAACTCGATAGGCAGCAGACGATCAGGCTGGTTGATCAGCTTGTGATCATCGATAATTTAGAATTCCACTATCGCGCCTGCTCGGAACGTTTGGCTGCTTCGTTTGGTTCCCGAAAAACATTGCTGAGTTTTAAAGTTAGGAACTTTTTATCAGCATGTACCAGTCGAGAAGTCCGCACCCGTTTCCTTCCGGGAGAATTACTGAAAAACCAGAGATAAGGTCGCACTGATTGGGTTGCCACGACACACCATTTTTACGTGTCAACACATCTCCCCGGAGCAAAAAAATGCCAAATTGTACCGCCAAATCGTTTAATTGAGTTCCATAATTATTGAAGTTGGGCAAAAAAATCAATTTTTTTAAAGCTGTGCTTAACTCATATTTTTATGAGACATTCAAAAATAAGGTAGTAAGCAAGTGCGGTATACATGAATTATTTAAAAATTGGTGTACAAATATATTTCCTTTTGTCCTTAATTTTTAAAAAATAAAATTGTTTGCACTTATAGTGTTATTTATTAGTTTATTTGAGGTTTTGATAAATAAAGTCTACTCGATATTTGCGCTAAAAAGTGAACAATACAATCGAACGTTGTTGAAAAATATCTAAATAAATCATGGTAGTATTTTTATGAAATGTGTCATCGAGTGAGCAATCCAGACCTGTTAAACTTCAATAAAGAGGAAATACCCATTTTTTTAATGAAGTAAATGCAACAAGCTAAATTATTTAAGTTTATTCCGATTTATTAAGGTTTCCCCTTATAGAAATGGGCTCTAAAATTTACTGATATAAACCTAAAGTTGTATTAGCTCTATAAAAAATATGTCTGTTTATGCAAGTTTTTTTGTAGTTGCTTAGAAGTTGTGTAAGAACTCCAAAAAAAAAAAAAAAATCATAATCCAATTTTGAGTCAATTTTACGCTGATATCGAGCGATTTTGAACAATAATTTCAATATTTTCAATGATTTCAGAATTTTAATATTATTTTATATATGTAATTGGTCACATATTTATTTCAGTCAATACCTTGGTTATTTTGTAGCTTCATCATCTATAATGAAAAATGATTCTTGAGAATGAAATTATTTTTCTACCTGTAAAGAAAACTTGTGTTAAATATCTTCCTCAAAATTTCAGTGAAAATAAGACAATGGACAGAGAACATTTATATTCACAAACCTGATATTATTACAAGCAGGCCAATCAACTAGCTTGATAAAAGTTGTTAATAAATAAAAGATACTAAAAATACTTAATCAACTTTATAACTCAAATTTAAATCTTTATCATGGAAATTAACGTCTCGATCAAACAATAGTAACACTTTATTTATTAAATTGAAACTGGCTATCATAATAAAATTTCAATGATTGCTTGTCGAAGTTCTACTTCTGAATGCTTTGAAATTTTCAAGGGCGTAAACGGAACCACTTTTTCATCCTCTAGTTAATTAGAATCAATTTGGACCTTGAAAATTTCACCTGCCGCACAAGCTTTCAAATCCACTAACAATATTACAATTGATTCTGTCTGTAGTAATTTCGTGGATAAAAAGTTTGATTGTTACTTTTGAACGAATGTTTTAAGAGCGAATTATCTTTATCCATTTCGTTATAAACTCCTTTGAGTAAAATGAACAATTCATTGGCGCATTGGCCATTAATATTGTCTGAGTTTTATCAATTGAGACTTTGGCTATACAATAAAATTGTAATATCAATAAATCTCTACAACAAATTAAACTATAATTTATACTTTAAATATATTTTTAATTCAAGAAAATAAGATTATTCCGAAAAACGAAAATGTTTTGTTGTCGTCCCAAATACCCTTGTTTAAAAAGGATCATTAAAAATGTTAATTTCAATTGTATTTCAATAAAAGTTTATTAAAATACCACTACATTCCTTCTTTGCAAGTTCTAAGTATTCGAAATTCTGTTGTGTCAATAAAACTTTAAACAGTTTGTTTTGTTTTATATTAATCGTATTGAAATAAGAGCTAAATCATAACAAAATGTTTGATTTATTTATTTTCATAGAATTCCCCCCCCCTCCCTAAATTCTTCTATCATCTAAAAACTCTAATTTGAAACATAGAAAGAAAACCATCAAGATATCATGTATGATTTCGAACAAGCAATAGCTTAGAATATGATGAAACATTTTAAAACAGATTTCAAAATATGCAGAATTACAAAGACTGATTCTTCAGAAGATAAGTATGAATTGAAATGATGTCCCTGTAGCCCCCAAAACGCCCTCCAGTGCTATGTCAATACTGCGCACTCCTCCGTTTTTACCACCGAAAGAGCTAATAGCGATAAATAGCCAAAAGTAAACACCCACCTCTGGGCTCGGAGTGCCGAGAATTCATCTGAATAAGCTCCTGGTCTCTGCCACTAGGAATTCTGTATATAGTTCCTTTTTGAGTCCCAACATCTCAATGTCTTCTTGTTGAACTGGGGAAATCGAGCATTTTGCAGTGAACCTAACCACTTGCCAGGAAAGGAACAGGCTGATTTCCTGATCAGCTGACAGCCTCTGATTGCCGGACATCAGTCAACGGACATCATTCAACAGAGACCGGACACAGGATATGATAAAAGGTAAGCGTCGAGATTCCTCCGGCAGAAATTAAAATATTTTGCGGATGAAATGCCTTGTCTTAGGAAGTTATCTTGACTGCAGGGAGGAAGAACTAGTCATTCCTATCCTAACTGTTATTCACGGCACAGTGTTGTTCAACTTCACCATCCTTTGAATTCATTTCTTGATCTATACTAATTCATTGCTGTTTCCGTCACCTCAAAGCACAGGAATCTTTAGATTAGAGATCTTTAATGGTGATCATGATCGATATTTAACACATTGTTTTCTGAAATTCATATTGATAAGTTTTCAATGAGCTGAGCTCCTTAACCGGGAAATAATTGTAAAATTAACTAAATTTTCTTCAGCAAAAAAAAAAAATCTTTTTGCAATAGACAAATATTTTTATTTAATTTTCACTATGCAAATTTCATAATGATGCTCGTTGGACTTTCTTTTCAGTACGGAGCAAGTGGTCTTTTAAACTCACCTTCCATAACACATATCCAAAACATTTCTTACGTTGCATTCCATTTTTCTACTTCCCGAAAGAACGCCATTGTAGTGAATTGTATTTCAATGTGCTGTTCCTAAAATTAGCAGAATAAAATACATTTCTGTATATCATATTTTCTATAAGCATTTCTATATATCATGAATATATAATGTAGTGTTTATTGAATCAAGGATCAATATCTTATATGTATTAAAAATGAAATATTCTGTTTTCTTTTAATTTCTTTTCATATTATTATTTCGTTTGTGAATAATTATTTGTGTTTAATATGTAACAATGTATTTGATTTTTCGTTTCTGAGATGCATATTTCTTCATGAATATACATATTTTGGCGGTAAAAGTGGGCGACTTGTGTGCGATATGATTTGACAATAATATAGTTGGGAAGGGGAACCTAAAGGAAAAGGATTCAAAAGAAACAACAAAAGACGGGGAGTTGTGCTTGTTGTTTGTTAAAACTTAATGCTGAAGTAGGTGGGTTAAGAAAGTTTTCAATTTTTATCTAAATAATATGATAAGTAGCGATATATTTTTACATAAATGTAAAGTTAATTACATTTCCTCACAAGATCAGCTAAGTAAACATATAGAGATTATTATTGTTAGTAAAATAATTATTAAAAACCGCATTTTTCTTCTGAAAATTATATCACAAATAAATAAAATTATCAAAGGAAGGGGGAAATCTTAGTAATATGTAAGGTATTTGAAAAAGGGTGTTGAAAAAATTCCTTGCGACTTTGTGTTTAAAAAGTAATGAATACTAAAGAAAAACTATATTTTTATTACAAAATTTACGTTGCCATAAAGATAAGATTATTTGCTTGCATTTAAAGCAGCAAAGCTTTTGCAAGCAACATTATATTGTAAGATACACGTTTATAGTCTTTTTTTAAAACTTCACATGGAAGAGGAAAGAAAATTTATTATTCAAAGTCAACTCACAAAGAAAATAGAATATTCTTCTGCTTCCATTACTATCTTGTTTTTGTTTATTATTTTCCCCCAATTTATTTCGTTAGAAGTTAGAATATAACGGTCTAGATTTGTTTCTAATTATAATGCAGCTGCCCTGCATTTTCAGCGGACTTAAAAAAGGACAACAGCTGTCGTAGAAAAGGTGTTTTAGAAAACAGGTTCCAAAAAATTTCATCAGTGGTGTCTGTTACTATAAGAAATTATGAGGTTGGAAGTCTTCTGTTAGGTCTGAATAAATTAAACAGAATTAAAATTATATACATGATGTTAAACGGATTTCCCATATGCACAGAAAACTATATTCATAAATAATGCTGAAGCATCGAAAAAATGTATAGATTATGTATAACAATATTCTAATCTGATGAATATTCTTTTGGAATATTAGTCCTGTCCACAGTAGACATGGGGGAAATTTCAAGAGTAAGGCTATTACAGTTGAATTTTCGAGCTCAAGTAGAGATTCTGCTAAATATTCGTTATGTGAATAATGCTTTTTCGATGAAATCGGGCTTCGAAGTCTTTCAGCTGTGTGGAAGTAAAGAAAGTGAGGTACTTGTTCAAATGTTGACTTTTTCTCTGAACCGTGGCGCAGAGTAACGGAATATGTTGCCAAACAGCCATCGTGATACATCTACTGCAAATTTAGTTCAAAATAAACTAAACCGAATGAAAAGAAAAATTATAAGTACCACTTCTATTTTAAAAAAAATAGAACTGATATTTACAAAAGCATAAATACTTGTCTGCTTTTTTTATGCATATATATCACTATGCTCTTCAAAATCTTCAAGTTAATTATTTTTAAGCTATTAAATATTTTAATTAAAGTATAATTTTTAACAATAAAAACCAAAGATTTTTAAGACAATGGTTTGAGAAATTAAAATCAAATGAAGTAATACGCAATTTTTCTTAAGAACTTTTTTAGCTTTCAAACATGAAATTTGTTTAATTACAAGCAAAAAAAAAGAATTTAAAATCATTTAAAAAGAAACATCTTACCTGCAATATTATAAGAGAGTAAACAAAGCAAAATAAATTTCACACGATTTTAGAAAGCCTAACCGTTAAGGGTAAACCATTGTTTGAACACAACACATTTTAAGAGACATAACAGTTATTGATTTATTCTGAATTTAAAAGTATAAAAAAGTAGTAATTATTAATTTTAGAGAGCTTTGTTTCGCCCTGAGTTAAGCACTTCAGTCAAGGAGCCCCCAAAGACTGATCACTGATCCATCCTTTAAGCTGAAGTAATTGCTTTTTATAACTTACTCTGAAAATTAGAAGAATATTCATTTAATTATTTAATCTTGAGAATTCGTGATGCTTGATCTTTCAGTTGCTATGAGAGATATTTGCCACTCAGGGGGCTTTTGTTTTCGTGAAAGTATAAATTGATGTCACTGACCACTTTTCAACTTCTATCCCATAATTAATTTCTTCTAGATACCCAATACTGCCATTTTGTGTCTCTATTCATTGGTCATAATATAAAAATTTTCTTCAATTTCTTTTACATTTTATTTTGCGTTTTTGGTCTTGAAGGTGAGTGACACTGATTTGGTACATTTGAGCTTGATTTTTAGAATAGTTGCTATAGAATGTCTTATTAAATGTAATTTTCCTTTATTTCTGTTTATAAAAGTTATTTCTTTCGTGATTTTTGTTGCTGTTTTCCTTTTTTTATGTGTCATCATAAGACAAAATCGTTACTCTATCAATAAGTTCAAATCATAATTAATATTGAATGTATATAGACTTAATTGTCAATACTATATATTTTGAAGTAATCCAAATATTTTTTTCAAAATTTCTATTCTCATAATTTTTATTAATTTATAGAACGATTATTACATAGTAGTAAGGATATTAGTCGTACAACATTGTTTTTTATTCTTGACGAATTGAAATATTGTTCATGCAACTTCAAAGTTTAGTATCCATTTGAGAATACAAGTGTGAGAATAAGCTTCTCAATTTTAAATACTATTTTAAAGAAAAAGATTTTTGTAAACATCTAACCTCTTGTTATTATTTATGAATTTGTATTAATAAAAGTGATGTTAATTAGTAATTAGAATATTTTATCCATATAATCCTTGTTTTTTAATCATGATTCCTGAAACAGTATTCTAGTAACTTACATGAATGATTCTTATAAGTAATACAAATTAATAAAGTTGTGAAGTTTCCCAAACATTTACTTCTTGTTAATTATTTCCCATATACTTCCTTGTTTAAATTTTTGGTTTCTTCAAAAAAGGGTGGGGAAAACAACTTTTTTTGCATTCTTGGTGGCTTAAAATGTGTTCTTTGAAAAACTTTGCATAGAACAATTTTTTTAGCCTCTAAAAGATTTTTTTTTTGTTCGATCGGAGATCCTAGAGTGCTTGGACCACTAAGTTTTCTGAGAAAATATTTATTAACATCCCTTATAGAAGCAATTCAACGGGCATTGGTAACGAACCTTGTAGTTTTGAGTCCCGGTCAAGTGACGAGGACGACGCCTAAGCTGGCGCCCCCTCCCTCAATCAAATTTCCACAATACACCATCGGGAGGACCTTTAACCTCAATTGATTTAACGTAAATTATCTCCGTGGAGCGACGGATCTTTATTGGCAACAGGAATCGAACCCACGATTTGACCAACAACGCCAATCATGAGCTCACACTACTCGTTTACTGTGGCAACGAGTATGTAGAATAACAACTAGAAAAGTGATAAGGACATCCATATTTTTAACATCTAGTTATAATATTATATTGACTATTCTTGTGTTTTAAAAAAACCATGTTATGTGAAATACTGTGAACTAGGTTTATTTTGTTTAAAAATTTTCTGCTTGCATAACCATACATAAAAAATACTGTTCGCCTATCTTTATGGATGTATTTTAAGTTTCCTCAAAATATCATAGATTTTATTTGGGTTTCGCATGATATAGATGAAAATTCAAATTTTGATTTATTCTCACGGTCAAAAAATAAAATTGTTGTTGTCTCTGCATATTACACGTACCAGTGACGAAGTGAAATAAGATACACCATTCATACACTTTAACTTCGATTTTAGCTCTGAGTAAAGGTGATCGTACCTAGAAAAACATTGTGTATCAAGTTTTGTCACAAGAAATGAAATTCCTGAAATTTTCTTGAAAAAATTTCTCCAAAAATCGATACTTGAAGTTCCTTATGGAAACCTGCAAGTTTAATTAAATTTCAGCAATCATACCAAATTGTTGGTGTTATTGCTGAATTTGCTCTAATCATAATTATATTGCAAACAACTTTTAATGTTTCAAATATATTTCAGTTTCCATGAGTATTCAATGTGTTGTTAAAACTTATCTAGAGTAATCGAGAGTTAAAAGCTAATATGCTGTCAAAAGCGTAAGCATATTCATTAAGTTTGGATAATTATAAAGAAATAATATATAGTCAATTCTACTCCAAAATCCCTCTCAGATTAGCAGTAAAGACTGTCGTCTATCGAGATTTCGAGAACTTAATGTTAATCCTATGGAATTTCTACTAGCATCCTGAAATCTTTAATATTTTATCTGTTTAAATGCAATAAAATGCAATCTTAAATAGCAAACTAATAATAAAAAGAGTTCCTACGGAATTTACTTATTAGTTTGTAGGTTTTCCGCATATTTATAAATATTCTAAAATATTTTCATAAATAGTTGAGAAACGTTCGCAGAGGCCTGCCTCTTTGTGATTTTTTGCTCTTTCGAATGTTCTTTTTTTGCGTTCAAATAGATAAAGTAGTATAGATTTGAGACTGGTAGTAGACATTCCATAGGATTAATAATACGTTTACGAAATCAAAATGGCCGGCAGACGGAAGCTTAAGTGATAAAAGTGTTGATACAATTATAAACAATGAACGTTGGATTTCTTTAAAAAAAAAAAAGTGATTTTTGAACGGCACACAATGGCTAGAGAAAGAGGTTTATTGTTTTTGTCCCCTCTTTCACAGTGTCTAAATGAATAATTAACTTTAAGACAATAATCGAAATACTATACTTAAAAGAAGATGAAAATTCCTCTTGAGAATTCAATGCGTAACTTTAAAAGCATGTTTTGTTCCCACTCGAATTAAGTGTCTGTTTCATCAGATGTTTATCCACGAGCAAAATGCCATCGTTAGTTGAATGGTTAACAACTGTCAAGATATGTTACATCTATGAAACTGTAACTAAATTTTTTTATTATTATTTTCGTGTACTTACATTGAATAAGATCGCTTTCACAATTAGAACGTTATACCGTATTCACCCGATTTAATCATTTTTTTTATCACCAGTATGGCGTCAGTTAACAACACAATCTTTGTCTCATGTTTTTTCATCCCTCAAGTCCATTCTAAGATCGTGATTCTTTTTATCAGCTTTTGCCCCAAGAGACTGATTCTCCTATCACGCAGTAACTAAAGAAATTGATAATCGTCTATCCTCGGACAAGTCCTCGTTGCTAAAAACTGGTCATTCCGCTATTGTTACTGTCTGTGATCCTAATGTGTTTGATTGTTATCTTTATTTATTCGTCTATTAGCGAGATTCCAGAGGCACTTTTTTTTAATGCACCATGCGCGTGGCACTTACATCCTTAGAGACGTTAGAATTTTGATTGAAATTCTGATAGAAATTGATGGGCATGAAGTGTTTTCTGCGTGTGAAAAAAAGTTTTACGGCTTATATTTGAGCTTTTAAATAGAGGAATTTCGATTGGTATGTGTGCGAGTGTATGAGAGCGCGCATTTAATATTTCGGAAATTGCAAGCAAAATTGTTTATTAAAGATGACGGTCGTCTCGTTTCCCAGACACTGAGGGACTGTGAAGCTTTAACTTCATGAATTTGGGCGTTTTCTCTTCATTAACCTTGGGGACGTTTTTGTAATTTTAATTGCATAAAATTCCATCTCCTTCCCAACCAAATGAAACGTGATCAGGCAAATTAGATGAAGATAAAAAAAAAGTGAAATGAATTGAATAAGGAGTAGTGATATATGAGCAAAACAGAATCGAAAGGATTAAAATTGGTTTGGCTTTAATTAACGTCGCCCTAGCAGCAACACAAGGGCTATTGGTGACGGATCTAGTAATTTTGAACCTCTGTCAAGGGACGAGGACGATACCTGAGATGGAACCTCCCTCTCCTAACTTCCACACCATACCAACTGAAGGATTTTGGGCCTCTATAGATTGAACGGGCATAAGCTCTGACTACAAGGCGAGTCAACAAAGCTGGAACTCATGACTCGACGAAAACCGCCGACCGTGACCATTGGGCCATTTCGGCCATAAAAGGAATAAGAAGGGAGGCGTACAGTAATCAGGAAAAGGCCATATATCCCTAATCCTCGGAAGAAATGATGATGTGTAAGAAAACTCGCGCTTTATGCTTTCCATTACAGCGCCGTCTAGAGGTTCACTGCTTGCGCTCTCGCCCTGTGGATTATGTGGTGAAAATTGTTTGTTTAGATGTTTTCTATCACCCATTAAATTTTTGTACCTGAGTCTCGAAACACCTGTATTTATATGAAGTTTAATAAAAAATTATCAAATATTTTATTCAAAATAAGAAAATAAATTTCACTTTTGGAATTTCGGAGCGAATGCAGCCGGCTGCGATCAATTGTTGTTCCTCGCTGTTATTTAGAAGAGCTGTGTGGCGTTGATGTTGTTTAGATTTTAGAACTGGGAGGAAGGCATTTAATAAGCACATGAAAGTTAGTTGGTAGGATTTAGTATATATGTATTAAATCCTACCAACCAACCTACTAAGGATATATATATATACCACAGTAAATAAATAATTCGAGCAACCTCCCCCTCCCCACTCCGCACATAGTGCACTACGGGTAAGTAAATAAATAAGACACATGACAAAAATTTACTCTAGGGACTATTTTTCGTGTGAATGAAGTTTGAGATGACTCACTTTAAAAAAAGCTTCACTTTTAAAATGTTTCATGATAAGCACATTTATTTAACCATTACTCCTGCTTCCCAAGTCCATTTTTTCCTTTAAACAAACAAAACGTTCCTTCGCCAATCACATAATTATCTTTAGTAGCTCAGAACTAATGCCGCCATCATCGCGTCTTTTGTTGATAACAAATTCACGGCAATCTCCCAAACATTTACATCTCTCTCTGATTCCAAACTTGTTGGAGGTGGTGCGGGGCCAAGCGACATGCTCATAGAACAAAGACTGCCGACATCTTGATAAGCCCGATTGCCACAACACCCACACGCAAACAAAGGAATGTCCACCAATCGGCAAAGAGCCCTTGTCGTCGCCTTGTGAAATTTCATGTTATCGTTAGGTGTCTCTTACCTTCCACCCACCCTTTCGTTTACCACGGCCAGCTGTATCAATAATATTCTATTCTTTTTTATTTTTATTTTTTTTTATTGTTTAGTTTATACCGTAGGCCAGACGCTTTTAAATATCTCTTTGTTGTTGTCGGAACGCGTCGTGTTTTGGTTGTGTCGCGTGCGATTTGTTTGGCAAGAAGGCTGCTAATCTAGGAAAGACACCACCTATAGATATTAGAGAATGTAAACTTGTTTTTCTCGACCTTAATAGTGAATGGAGTAGAAGTAAAGGGTGTGTAAGTTTGGCTTAGATTTAAAGGGTTGAGTGGAGTTGTGTTTTAAGGGACATCAACCGGAATGCACAGTTTTTAATCTAAACATTTAAATTTTATTAGCTAAGTACTTTAATGCTAACGTTGCTCTTATAACAATAATTATAATATGGTAGCAATGCTGTGGAAACATTTAATTCATCAATGAACCTACTAACTACATTACTACAACGAATTTTAGTTGTAAGCTGTTTGTTTTTCTTAGTTTATTAACGTAGCACTAGAAGCAACACAAGGGCTATTGGCGTAGAAGCCACACCTGAGGTGGCTCCTACCTCTCCTAACTTCCACACCACACCAATGGAAAGACATTAAGCCTCTACAGATTTAACGTGTATTAGCCCCGATGGCGAGTCTTTATCGTCAAGGCTCGATGTCTTCGATGAAAACTGCCGGAACACTAGGCTACCGCGGCCTCTTAGTAGTAAGCTGTTGAGTTCCATAAATGTATTATTTTTTAAACAGAACTTCAGCATTGAATCGATTTTGGGTATTCTAAAGAACTAGAGAACAATTATATGTTGTCAATTAATAAAAATACAGCTTTTTCATTTATGTGATCAACGAAAGTTTGTAAATATATTCTTATCAGTTATATTTATAAAATGACTGCAACTTAAGACATATATCTTCTTTGTCTTACATTGTGATATTTGTTGTGTGATTTCTTACTAAACTGATCTTGCAACTCTGTAATGTAACTATTTTATTTCAAATAAAAGTCTTATACATATTCAGCCATTTTATATCTAACTTTCACTTAAGGATCGCTGTCTTTTACAATTGACATTCTTCTTAGACATTAGTCTCTTCATTGACATTCTTCTTAGACATTAGTCTCTTCATTGACATTCTTCTTAGACATTAGTCTCTTCATTGACATTCTTCTTCTTATTATTATACGATATAGATAGCATTTACCTCTTATTAATCTCGATACGTATTTTAAATATATATTTAACGCGAAAGTGTATGTATAGATACGGTATGTTTAAAGATATGCTTGATATACCAATCGGATAACTATTGTCACGTCCACAGCATCGCTTTTGGCAAATCCGATTGTCCTTTTCCCCCATTAATGAAATTGTCAAAAATCTCGATAAAACATTTTTAAATTAATATTTTTGTCCTAAAAGTTTTTTCTTGCAAAGACTTCCAAGCTTATTGATATAAATTATTTTTTTATATAAGATAACAAAAAATATAAACCATCAAGTTTTTTTTTAGTTGGAAAGTCTATCTCGTAGATTTATAATTTTTTTAATTAAAAAAAAAAACAAATTATTTCCCTCAAATGCATATTGAACTAATATACCCTCAATAGTTTTTTATCTTAATTTCGCATTTGAAGTATGCGTAATATATTGATTCGGTATCTTCTCTCTTTTTACCCTCGATTAAAAAATACCAAATCTTAAAAAGCGTTTTTTTTTTCTTTGTGCCAAGTCTCTTACGAATAAACTGATGAATAATAATTCTGTTTCAGTCACACAAACATCTTCCCTCCATGAATGGATCACTGTGTTCCAAAATAATCGGACATTTTGGCGTATATTCAAGTGAAATGAAGAGGGAGAAAAAATATGCTCGTGAGCAAATCCAGGTGAAGGCTCAAAATAAACGCGTTCTTCCATTCATGAGCGTCCTCCCAACATTCGGTGAATGGAAGAATACACTTTTCCACAAACGCGGTTTTTTTCCCCGTTTGTTTTGTTTGGGTCTTTTTTATTTTCCCTTTCTCTCAGCTTTCGAATCTTTTTATGACTGAGATTTTTTTTTTTAACACTCCTTGGAACATTTCCATTGATTTGCGTTCTATTTATTTTCGATTAGTTGAATGGAATTTTTCTCACCCAAATCTGGATTTTCCCGAGGGCAGCTCTTTATTCTCTACCTGCCATTTATTCCTTATCACTGAATCGCTTACATAAATCGTAACAAGGCCGTATATTTATTTGATAAAACCAACAAGCGAGTTATCCTCTACCTTTCTGCTCTTGAATTTTAAAAGTTTTATCTGCAGCCACCGTAGCCAAGTGATTATGGTCGCAATTTCACGGCCAGCCTTATTTCATTCGGATCGTGAATTCAAGTCCTGATTTCACTAAATGCCCGTTGTGTAGAATGATTGATGGCTATTATATATATATATCGGAGCTCAATGTTTTTACATTAAAACAACTATCTCCACCAGGCGTCGCTAGTGGCGCATACTCCAAAATTTAATAATTCTCTCTTTTCGACTCATTCTCCTCGCGTTTTAAATTTCCCACACTTTCAAATTGCTAAATTTTCCTTTTAATTGGTTTCGGTACGGCATTTCTTTTTAATTCCTTTAATTTCAATAGTTTAAACTTCTTTATTATAACCTCGCAAAATCCCGTGGACATCAGCTTTCTCGAAGCCGTTTCGCCTTCGTACTGAAGTCCCACCCCCAAATCTACTCTCCGCCCATTGCTATATATGCTTCTTAGCTTACAGCTACAGCATCCAATGGCAATGCGCGCTTTCGTAACTTTACTTTCCTAGTTTGTTTCGGCAGTTTCCTCACTCTGTCGAAAGCCCAGGAGCTTGTGGCCTTGATCCTAACTTTGATAGCTCTTTCAAATTAAGTAAAAATTAATTAATTATGATATTTTCTTCTATATAAATTATGATGAGAGGGTAAATTTAATTCATTAAATAGGAACCTCGTAATTTTAGCCGTTACCGTTACCGTTCTTACGTTAACGGGAAGTGGAAATTAAGAAAGTGAGTGCGAGTTCATATGTCGTCTTCATCATTTGAGCGTGGCTCAAAATAACGAGGTCCATCGCTAATAAGCCTAGTGTTGTTTCTAAGTGCGACGTTAATAATCAATCAGTGAACAAAATTATTTTCAAGTTGAAGATATGTTTATTACAAGGAATGTATTTATGGTATAAAGAAGCCCTCTATCTTCATCATTCGTGTGAATTCCCGACCAATTGTATAAGCAAATGCTCTGAAATACACAAAATCTTAATGTCAGGGCAATATCCAACAGACATTACGCATGGAAATTATTTATTCATAGTATTTGTTAAACCCATTATTTTTCTAAATTGTCTACATTTTATCAGTACCCATTTCTGTTGTTTTAATTTTCAAACCGTATTTTTATATGCTACTGAATTTAAACTGAAATAGAGCTGTAATAAAAGGGTAAAATGGATAATCAGATGTCCGTCCTATAACTTTTTTGGCAAATTGTATGCTTTTCATACCCCTCTTTATACCCCTCTTATATCTAGTTTTTAAATTGCTCCAACAGAGTGGACATTTCCTCTAATAATCCAAATTGGTCTGATTCATTGGCATGGTTTTTTTATTCATTATAAACCGAGTAACAAAACACAAACACTAAACAGCTTCCATTCTGAGAAGGTTAATTTTTTCATGGAATTCATTATTCGCAAAATATACATCCGCTTTTTTTTTCAAAAAATTCAAAATAAATTGTAAATAATTAAAATATTAATATCTTTTTGAAAAGGTATCCTCATTGGATAAATCTATCTATCTATCTATCTATCTATCTATCTATCTATCTATCTATCTATCTATCTATCTATCTATCTATATATATATATATATATATATATATATATATATAAGCGAAATACCACTGACTGACTCATCACGAGATCTCTAAGACTATTCAACCCATTGACTTCAAATTTCGCAGAGTTACTCATTTTGCGATGTAGACGCTCACTAAGAACGGATTTTACGGAACTCTTATCCAAAACGAAATTTTCATCCATTAATCTACTCTTATCTTATTTTTGGCGACATTATCGCCAAAAATATGACCGATGCCAAACGGAAAATATTTTTTTATATGTATACTGTGTATTGCACCAATTAAGTTTACTTGGTGAGATTTGAGCGCGAAAAATGGAAAAATACCAAATAATTTAATATTGAACCGCTGAAGGAGGACTGGCAAGATTTTGGCGAAGGGGCTCTTTATGTGAAATTTCGTGCATATCGAAAATAGGAAACGTACATATTTAGTGATAGAAATAAATGAGTTTGTTACCCCACGGTTGGTGAAAGTGTAATTTAGCTCCAAAACTTAGCGGAATTTTGAAAAATACTAAAATGGCGACTTCTTAAGGAGTAGCTCACACGCAAGACAATCTATATATATATAAGCGAAATACCACTGAGAAGTTCTGGATAACCATTATTACAGACAATTAATTTCTTAAAATTTTAAATTTAGATTACCTTTATCGTTTAAAAATTGAAATTTTTCTTGATATTTTACGTATAGGTTCCAAAACATAATTTTATCATCTTCCCTGCGAAGCGGGCTGGTATCAGCTAGTGTTTTAGTGTAGCTGTTTATATATGAACGTATATGTAATTTAAGAGTCATTGGTTGGACGGGAGGAAAAAAACTACACTTTTGACTCTTCCAGGAAGATTTAGTTTCAAAAAATTACTGTGAATCTCCGTAGTTCATGTTAAGAGCACACAAGAACATAACAGTATTCGCAGAAACAAAAGGAATTCAGACATGGAGCTTGTAACTTAGGTGATATTGAAATCAAATCTTTGTATAGTAAAAAGTAACCCTCTCTTGCATTTTAGACTTCTATTCAGCAGATTTCAATTACAATGGACAAAATCTGTATTAATGTTATAAAAGGGATATATAACTGAATATATCTCAGTTATGTATGATATATATTGTTTCACGTTCCAAATTTTTCATTATAACAATTGAAAAAATTTTTGTATCCTTAACCTCCTCAGTCCCAGCGTCGTCTGTAGAAGACACTAAACAACATTTTCAAAAAATGCCGAGTTAAATAAAAGGCATCATTGGTACCCAGAATTAATTAATTTTTTTGTTAATAGATGGTAGTTCTGAAGAAAAAAAATGATTTTTAGTGAACATTTTGCTTTCGTGTCTTATTTATGATAAAATGAAAAGGGTGTTTTCCAAGAGAAAGAAAATTATACGCTTGCCCATCGCTAAGTTTTCATATTTTTTATTATTAGTGTAATAAAAATTTATTGAACACACTGTTCAATTCCTTAAACTTGCTGTTTATATATAACATTATTAATTTCTTACTCAAATCTCTCCCACTTCTGATTTAGAATGCTGTTATTTCATTGTCGCCTTTAGGAGACATTGGGTCAATGGCTATCAAAATCACTCGAAACTATAATTATGGAATTTATTTCCGCTCAAAATGATATTCATTAATTGCTAACTGAATTAACCAAATATAGATATTTGAAGGAAACAGGAAAGAATCTGTATCTGTCAGAAAATGAAATGAAACATAATTAGTGATCACTGTAATTATGTCTAATTTAAAATTTCCCAGAATTTGAATGTATTGGGCAGAAAAAAACAATAAAACTCCCTTACTCGCAGACAACATTTTTTGAAAATCACGAGTCTTCAATAAGAAGCAACTGAAAATTGAGAAATTATTTAATAGTGTAATATAAAGAAAGAGAGAAAAACGAATGATAAATTTCGGATATAAGGATTCTTCTGCAAACAGTTCGGACAGGAATATTTTGTGATTCAAATTTTACATTATGTTCATTATGCTAATAATTATGAATTGCTCATTAAATTAAGACTAAAGAAATATTTTAAATTAACAGTATTATGTCACAGTTCCCCAATGTCTCCTCCAGTAGACACTTAATTTCTCAAAAATAAAAATAAAAATAATTTTTTTTAACATTTTTTCAATCCTTATTCATGTATATAGAACCGATCAATACAAATTATTCTAAAATTTATGGTTCAAAGTTGACCTTGGGTCTGAGGAGGTTGAAAAAATTATCTGAAGAAAAATAGAGAAGGAAGGAAAATCGAGACTACCGTAGCCGAATGGACACGGCATTACGTTCTAAACCAGTAAGGTTTCAATCGAGTCTCGTGTTTTATGAGCGCTGATTCCGCTAAAATCCCAATAAATGTTGAGAGGTCGATACACTTTATAGCTCAAATTCCTCATGTTCATGAGGAAGGAATGTACAGAGTGGGGTATCAGCTCAGATGTCGACTTCGTCCTCTGGCTGTGGTGCAAAATTACAAGTTTTCTTGGATAAGTTAAACGAAGGGTGTTCTGAAGAAGCGCTGCATACTCTAATTGGCAAGTCAGAAACTCTTGGGTATGATAATAATAAAGAAAAACAATCAGCTAGATATACAAACGAAACTGGGCTGTTTCATAATTGTTCTATCTGCTTAAGAGTTCATAACGGCTTATTTGTCTACAAATTATCATTTATCATAACATGTTTTATCTTCTGAAAAGGCATGAAAACAATTGTTTTCTTTGAAAAGTAAATAGTTTGTATTATATATTGAAATAATCTTCATCAGGTGCATTTTTACAGGATAAAAGATATTACTCTTTATGAATGTTATCTTCATGAGTTAAAATATACAGAAAAATATTTATGTAAAATGCCTCTTTATTTTATGATTATATTAGATTTGTTTTCCTTTGTGACAATCGCTTTTATGATTGCCAGTTTTTCTCAATATTCACCCCATTTTTCATTCATATTTTATATGATCCTTGAATCATTTTCTATATAATCTAAAATTTTAGTTTAGATTCAGTGTTTGTTTCGATCGATGAAAATTATAAATAGAAAAGTGAAATAAGTTGTAAGAATAAAAGATTTAATTGAATCTGTTTGAATATCAATTGACAAGTTTAACAAAGAGTATTCTTATTTGTTATGATAATTTGTTGCTATATAATTAACTTGTTATACTCAGAGATGCAAAGTATTACATAAGATTGATCCCAAATAAAGGATCGAACCTACTCTAAAGTGATCCTATATATATATAACTTTACATCTGTGTTAAAAAAAAAAATTCCCAAGTTTTTCTACAAATTTCAACTTTTCATAACACGCACTACTTCCATCCCCTGAAGGTTCCCCATTGATTCAATAATCGCTAATCGCCCCTCCACTGACCCATAACACGCCGAGGTCACGGCTGTCCACTCAACAAGTGTCGTTGCGCGGCACCTTGCGCCTCGCACGCGGCCGCACTCATCAAACGGCCGCCGGTGCCTAATGGGCAGCTAATGAAGTCACGCTTCGTTCTAGTCCCACACTGCAGCTGTTGCATTAGCCCCGCTTACTTGAAGGCGGCCCATGATGGGTTGAGACAAGGCGAAATTGCTGCTTAGGCTTAATTTGGGAGCGTTGGGATGTTGTTGACGAAGACAAAATGTGTTATGGCTTATTTTTGTTCTTGAAAACGTTTGATAAGATTGTTCTTCGAATTCTTTCTCTTCTTCTTCTTCAAAAATAAAATAGTTATATGAATGAAGCATTGTCTAAAAATGCAAGTTTCACGCGGCTAATTGTTTGTCATTAATGCAGATTTTATTTGAAGCGCTATAATTTATTAAAGCAAGTTGCCACATCTGAGATTATGTTGGAAATTTGGATAAAAGTCCCCTAATTTTGTATGTCTAAAATTCTAACAGATTCTCAGATGCAGAAATTTGCTTCAATACACTCCTCCCTCTTTTTCTGTACAAAATCTAAAAAATCACATAATTTTTCTGGGAGCCGATTTTTGCGCATAACAATGTCCAGTTGAGTTGAAATTTTGCACACGGGTATAGATTACGTAGTTACTTTTTAGTCAAAAATTTCCAAAAAGAATTGAATAAATGAAAGTAAACAGAAATAATATTCTTTTATTTATAGCGGAGTAAAAAGTATATTAATATTTTTTCAAAAGTAAAATTATATGTATAATTTATAAAAACTTGAGTTGTTAATATACTTTTTTTTAATCTCATACAAAATAAGTAAGCAGTTGTAGTATATAAGATTAATACCGCAGACAAATAAAGCAGCCATGGAACTTAATTTATTCCTAATTACCTAGGTATCTTTGTCAAGCGCCTCACGCTTTTATAAATTACACATCATTTTACTCTTAAAAATTATTTTTACATCTTTTAATCCATTTTTAGATAAAAACTTGCTTTAATTTTCTTATTAATATTTACTCGTTTTTAGAATTAATTGTCTCCATTTCGATGGTTTCTTCTTTATTACCAGACAAATATCCAATTCAGAGAAGGAAATTTTCTTTCTTTCTACAGAAATACATTTTACTACTTTATGCAGAAAATTTATAAAAGATGGATTATTATATTAAAATTTTAATTAATAATTTACATCAGAATGATGATTTGAAACCAAATTTGTAATATTTTAGTCCGACATTTTCTCTAAGTTCATTCTTTCAACTTAAAATAAGTTCCTGACTTTGTTGCCTCAATAAAGCGGCCTGTATCACTAAAATCAGGTTGTCCAACTTTTGGCTTCCCTTGAGTCACTGGAAGATGAGCTGTTTGAGGCCGTAATGAATCATAACTCTATTACACTAAGAATATCTCAAGAAGAAGAAAAGGCATACAAAATATAGTTATATTGTTATAACAAAAATTCTGGGGTGGAGGAAATCATCTTAGAAGATAGTGGCAATGACACTTTATTTACAAATCCTTCTGGAGAGGATGCATGCACATACAGGTAAAATAACAACACAAGTATAAAATATAGGATTTGTACAGATTAGCATATAGGAACAAAAGCACTTTATGGATAGTCACAGTCATATCATCACCAAGTTCAGCACCCTACTAGTTCCAACACGGGACAACATCCACAATACTCAGACAGATCTGAGCAATTTCCGGTAGATAAGGTTGCTTTCTTGAAATCACCTGGTACGTCTGCATCCATGGCGACACCGATTTGATCGATCTCCTCAACCGAGGACGCCAAAGACAAACTATCAGTCTTTCTAGACTTAGGCATATTCATCCTCTTCTGACAGCATGACGTCACATAAGAAAATCTACGAAAGTCTGTAACTTTCTTCCTAATCGACATTTCTCTAAAATGCTGGGCATTCAAATTTTCTTTCACTATGAGACTTTATTGAGATTGATAAATAGCAAGTTCTGCCCAACTGAAATAAAATGGACATGTTAATAAAGATACAGGTCGAAATAAAGAAGTTATTCAGGTAAATGATAAATAAGCAGAGATTGAGAAGATACAGAGGATAGCGAATGTTAGGTACCTTGGAGGAGTGAAAACTGATGACTAGAGAATTGCGACTATCCCAAGGACTGGGTGTGACTTCATTAAAGACTGTAAGACGATTAGAGCAGAGGTCCTGGGTAAGATAAATACGGGGTCACGTAACTGAACGGAAGCACAACA
>BMAW01010114.1:0-11237 GCA_019974015.1 Nephila pilipes
TTTAACTCTTTCGGATAAGTTTTTTTTTAAATTTATATTTAAACAAATAAAACAGTTTAGATTTCTGGGCGAATGTAGAAATTGCATAGGATTAACAATAGGTTTAATTTCAAAATGGCTGTAATACAAAACCCTTTACATTCATCATCAACTCTCGTCAAACCTAACTGGTACATGAGGTTCGCAACAGCCGTACGCCATTCTATTCGGCCTAACTCTGCCTCCTGTGCCATTCTCCATTTCAGTCATCAAAATAAATTCCTTTCTTCTATGGACATACGGCGTCATGTGGTCCTTGATCTTCCTCGCTTTCTCTTTCCATCTGGTGCCCATGCAATTCTTGTGTCGTCGTTTGATGACGTTCTAAGTACATATTTCATCCATGTCCTTCTTCAATTTGGACGGGAAAAAATTTGGTAGATGTTTTGTCATACAATTCAAAATTTGTAATTTTATCTAGTCAGTATAATTTAAGAATATTTGTGAGGCATGTATCTTGAAAGGCATTTGATTTCTTTCTTTCTTTCTTTTTTTTTTTGATTTAGAAAGTTTCCAAGGCTCATCTTCGTAAAGAAGGAACGTTAATACTGTTGCATTGAATACATGTAATTTGAGCTTATTGCTTATATTTGAGACTTTCCAGAATTTATGAATTGTTTTGAATAATTATTGGGCTGTTCTAATTCTAGTTATTATTTTTTTCATCTGTTGCACTCTTTTCATGAATTGTGGGATATTATATCTAAGACTCCATATTTTTACGATATAGATCTTTTCAAATTATTAGAAGAGCTTAGATTATTTGTGTGCGTAATAATGATATTTCAATCTTTCTATAGAATTATAGAAGTAATTTTTTCCTCATAAAGATTTTCCCCCGTCTTTTTTTAATATGGACATGTTTTGTCAAAAATATTTTCATTTAGATACCATTTTAAAGAAAACTATTACGCAATATGCTCTCTCTTCTACATAATGTACTTATGTACATAGTGAACCTAAAATATTTTTTCTCTAAATAATACCTAATTTTTAAGAATTAATTTTAATATGAAAGAAGGATTAAAAATAAAAATTTCCAAAATTACGAAGTCTTATAATTTTTTCGAAGAAAATATACTGTAATGTCATCAAAAAAGTAGGTTCACTATATTTTGTGTATAGTTTTCTACATGAGGAGTAAAATATTTTGTACATTTATGGAATATTATTCTTTAAAATGGTACCTAAACGCAAATATATCTCGCGAAACATGTCCATATTCAACTCAAAGGGAAAGAAAAACTTTTTGACTAAAAAAATACTTTTTTAACCCCTTAACTGTGACATATATTTCAGAAAAATGGACAAAAAATGGAAATTTTTTTCACTGTTTAATTTTGTTCTTTATATAATTATAAAAGTTAGAAAATGGTTTTTTATTACAAAAATAAAACTTTAAATATACCTATAAATTAGAAATTAATTAATAAATTAAAATTAATACCTAATTAATTAAAAATACCTAAACTGTACTCCACATCGGTGTATGAATCGGAAATTGCGAAAAAAGAAAATTATTTGCAAAAAAAACTCACTGAAAAGCAACCAAAATTAAACGAGAAAGTGAAACTCTGCCTTTGTTTATCAATCCAAGTGTGTCTTTGTTTATCTGAGAGCACCACATTTTTCCTCCCTTTACCGAAGTCGTAATCGGTGAAAAACTAGGACCACTAATACCATCTATACGAAAATAGTGAATTAGTATCCTAAAGTAGAAACGAACTCAGCTCGGGCTTCACAAAATAGAAACGTTAATTTTTCTCCTGCCCGAAGTCAGTTCAGGCATCACAAATACTGCACGTAGTAGTTGCCCGAACTGGATTTGGGCGACACTGGCAAGGGATTAATTCAGTAAAATGAGAGAAATATCATTGATATGCACCCAAAAAAATTCCTAAGCTGTACGAATAGTTTTTAAAACATAAATGTTACAAAAAGGAAAAGTCTTAAACTAGGATTTTATTTTCCCTCTGATATCCTAGTACCCTTCAAGAAACTAATTATGTATTTATACTTACAATGCACATCTTTTACTGAAATCAAAGATCAGGTGTTATTCTCGTCATTTGATAGAGATCTTTTTAAAGCCAAGAACTACATGATATTGGATGTTCGATAAGAGCCAGAAGTTCCAAGTCTTGCGATTCCACCAAATACATGGGGTAACATGTAGTAACGCCATATTAAATAATAAGTTACTACATGTTAAACATAACTGGACTCTGAAGTCTTCAAATGGCATATTGTAGCAATTAGCAATTGAGGTAACAATTGCCTCCTTCGGGTAACAATGGATAAAAAATTTGAGGTACGTCGCTGATAATCCTCGTGTTACTCTAGATTCTAGAACAAAGTTAATCGTCACTCAGTTCTTTTTTTAAAAAATAAAAGTCTGCAAATAAAATATTTTTGCTTGTTTTGCACGATTTCCACCCGGCATTTAAAAAAAAAAACTTACGAGTAGAAACCATGGCTCGGTCAAACCTCAAAATCATGGAAAGTGCCATAAATATTGAAACTCTGTGATCTGATTCTCCCAATTATCTCTTCTTTTTTATGTTGGTACTAACATATAGGAGTGAGTTATATAGTTACAAGTTACATATATATACATATTGTTATGCTGCATATATGCATATATGTACATGTATAGGTATATTAGTTATACATATGCTATTATTATATATATGATATATGTATATATGTATGAGTATGTATATATATATATATATATTAGTTATATATATATGTTGAGCATATATATATATATATATATATATAGGCAGCATAGCATACATGTTGCTATGCTTGCTATATATATTAAGGTTGCTATATATACATATATATACATATACGAGTATAGTTCAAAAGTTGGTTTTACCTTGTATGCCTCTAAACAAATGGATACTCATTCACAGCTACTTTGATTAAAGCTACTTGCCGCCAAATCAAAATTTTTGGATTTTATACGATTGTCGTTTTTATCTCATTTTACTGATGATTGATTTGATTTAACCTCGACGATTAAGAATTTACCGTCGGAAACCAAGTTATTATATAGTAATAATAAGTAATATATATATAAATATATATATATATATATATAGTATATATATAAATTGTCAGAATCTTGCATACAAATTTAAATAGATTATTTTCAAATTTTTTGTTTTTCTTTAAACTTTTGGTTTTGTATATTTTTTCATTAACTCTATCTTTTTTTTTATATATATATCTTGTATTTGTCTACTTATTTTTCACTTAATTTAAATTCTTTAGAATTTTGTTTAATTTTCTCTTTCAGTTAAATTTGAATAACATAATTTCATTCACTTTTCTGTTTACAGTTTTTGTTTACATATTTTATGGTTTGGTATATGTCTTTTCTCTCATTGGTTCAATTGTAATATTTTGCCTCCCAAGGGGATATTATTTTAGTTGGATTACTTTTGGCAAACCAGATCACTTCTCGGTTTTTCTTTTGCTTCAACTTTTATTATATTCAGTTTAAACATATGCAATTTAATAATTTATTGTTTGTTTTAATATTAATTACATGTAGCTGATATAAAATTCAATTTAATAATTTAACGTTTCCTTTAATTTTAATATCGGAAAAGTTTACTATTGTCCATTTCTCGATATTTCATCTTTTACTTTAATTCTTATATTTAAATGAGTAATTTAATAATAATTATAAAAAAAATGCGCCTTGGATGGCTAAATCTGTTCTTTGCAACACTTTACATAGAACTTTCGACTGGTTTTCTATTTACAATATAAATTACTGGAATACTTTCCTAATTTTTGTGTGATTTAAATTTGGATGTTTAATTACGTATGAATTTCATATTTTATATATATATATATATATCAGAAGAGTAGAAAAATAAACAAAATATAAAATAAATAAATAAAAAAAAAAGAATTTGAAAGTTTTTTTGAGATGAAAGTAGAAGAATGACAATAATACATGGAATGTTATAACAGACTTCGGGTTGTTAATCTATGTTATTCTATAATTATAGACATAACTATCCCCGTGCATTTGACGAGAATTTTTCGGAACTTTTTCTAAGCTAAATTGCGCGTAAAAAACGTAGGTACTTTTCTGTTGGCAGCAATATATTGCCAAATAAAGTACGTTCTTATCTCTTTAATTTATGTATCTAAAGTTTATGAGAAAAATAATTCTAAATGAAATAATAATTCTTATTATGAAAATAAGTTGTTTTATTTTCAGAAATGTTTATATTACTGGTTTGTTGAAAGGTTGCCAAAACGAAAAACTTTTGTTGACGAAATTAATAACAACAATGAAATATTATAACAATGCAAGAGGAAGATTAATTCTCTAACTTACAATTATGAGTTTTGAATGCAGCCTTTGTATGCAAAAAGGAAAAAGTCGTATGAATAATTAAGAGTCCGTGTCAGAATACGAGAATCGGAATCATTCATCAAAATCCCTTTCATTCATTGGAACGTCTGCATATCATTAGTACTTTCAAATGCTTCTATTGTAGAATCTATCCTCTTCCTACTCAAAATCGTTCTTAACTTATAAACAGGATTTGAATTTTGGGATAGATATTTCTTTTAGGAGAAAAAAATGCAATATACAGCTAGGCTTAAAATCAGAAGTAATATGATAGGTATATAGGGTTATTTCAAAATGATTAATTCGATTTCTAAATTCCATATTTTCAAAAAATAAATCATAGAATGATAAGTAATACGTGAATGTAAAAATAAAAAATATGGAAGTTTTTTTTTTTTTTTTTTTTTTGCAAGCGCTCTACATAACTTTCTTTAGTTACACGTATAATGTCAGTTCAATAAATAACTCCCTATCCAATACGCTAAGTGTCTGTGGTAATTGATTGCATAGCAGTAGAAATCCGTTGTTTTTGTTCAAATAAATCTGTGGGTAATGGGGACGCACAGACTTAATCTTTTACAAACCCCCAAAGGAAGAAATTTCACGAGACCATATCAGGTGACTTAAAAGGCCAGCTGTGTAATATCAAGTCTTCTGGTCCGCTGCGACTGATCCAACTGCGAGGTAGCTCCGTGAAAATTTCTAAAAGAGCTTTCGTGATTGATTGATTTTATTGACGTCGCACTAGAAGCAACACGAGCGCTTTTGGCGAAGGACTTCGTAATTTTGAATCTCGGTCAAGTGAAGAGGGCGATATTTGAGTTGATAACTTCCTCTCCTAACTTCCGCCACGCACCAATGGGAGGACTTTGAGCCTCGACAGATTTGACGTGCATCAGCCCCGGCTACACGGTGGATCGTTTGTGGCATCAACCAAGTCTGTGATTGTAATCTCTACTCTACCGCAGCCACAATAGCTTCCGTGAAATAGCTTCACGAAGAGCACACGACAGCCCCCTATTCTTCAAATTATTCTGCCAGAAAGAGTTTTCCTTTTTAATCATATATTACTTCTCATTTTGTGTGTATGTTTTTAGTGAAAATATGGAATTTTGAAATCGAAGGAATCATTTTGAATAACCTTGTATATTGAGGTCACAGTCGGCTTGTGTATATGATAAAAGGATAGTAAAGTATTGAAATCCAACTATTATATACGCTGTATTACCTTTTTATTTTAATAGATTTTTGAGCACTTTGAATTATTTTACCTCTGAAGGAAATTATAACAAAATAAAAAGAGGAAGAGGATATCATATTAAGGATTCAATGGATTCCAAGTATGCAACGAGAAAAATAAAATGTTGAACTCAGCTATTTTATCACAACATTTATTTCAAACAATCATTTTCAAAATGAAAAATAACTAAATCAGATTTTTTGCTACAGTTTAATAAAGAAAAAAGATCGAAAGGTATGAAGGAAGAGTTGAGTGAACGCATAATCAAAAAATATGCATAACACTTATCTTAAACATTCGCAAAGCGCCTTACATTGTAACACTTCCCCTTAACGTGTTTTATTGGACCATCACACACCACCTAATCCATTTCACAGCATCACGACATGAACTTTGATCGTGCCTCCGATACACACTTCGGTATCAAAAAATGATTTCTGTGCGGCGATTATCTGATGCAAGGGTCAATTTTGAGATGTTACACGTCGCTCACCATCGAATTGATTCGCTCTTAAAATCCGCAAATGACGCCAGATCATTTGGATGAAAAAGAATGATATGCCTGGGGTTTTCCCCGAGCTATGCAAATGGAGTTTTAGTAAAGTTATTTTACTGGCCAGTATAGTCATCTATCATCTCAAAAACTCCACAATCTTCAACCGAGAACATATTGACCGAAAACGAAGGATAAACCTACACTCGCATAATTTAAACATCTGAAGGTATACATCCCTGTTCTCTGTTCGTCCATTAATTTTTTTTATTTGAAAAATTTTCAAAATTATATACAAGATAATTATGCTTTTTCTATCCGAACTTGTTCTTAAATTTAACCCATTAGACAATTAGCACATCGTTCACCATACGCAGTTCTAGTGGGCTGTGGTATTCTTAATGCCATGGTCGTGGACCACGGCGCGCTCAACAGTGTGATCTGAGTCCGAGCCACTCGAAGACTCATTACGCTTCAGTTGATTCACGTTACCGTACGTAGGTCCCAAGTCTCATTGCAAAGGGTGGAAATTGGAGAGGGGAGATGACACCGTTCAATGTCGCCATTGTCATTCGACCTACCGAATCCGTCGCCAGTAGCCATTAGCCATCAAATTTGAGGCAAATAATCCAAACTTTTTCACCTAATTATTATAATATCTCATTTTGATCAACCGCTTGAGAACGTCCCTGAAAACAATTTTTCTGAAAATTTAATTGACCCTCCGAGGGAGATTATACCACTGGATCAAGATCAGTCCAAACTGGTCTGGTGTGTCTTTCTCACGGGTGTCCAAACAGAGTTCACGATGTTGCAAACTGAATTTTGGTAACCCAGTTTATTGGCCATTCAGCAACGGATTTGCATGGCTCTGTGATGCTGCAATACTTTGAAAGTTTCGTTTACTCCTGACGGTTTAATCCTGCTTTGCTACTGCAAGAGTACTAGAAATAAATCGGTTTTACTCAATACTACGGAAATTAGAACAACATTTATTCTTGATTTTACACACACACTGAGTTGGCACGTCGGAGATTGTAACGAAATCATGATTTCTTGTGCAAAGCCATGTTCACTTATGTAGAAAATGAGTGCTCCCGCCCTCAGTTCATTAGCTAGACCGCGCAAAGTTTTCTGACTGGGAGGTCTGGTGGTCAACTGAAACTACTATAGTTCGGGTTCTAGGGTACATATATCTTAGACCAAATTTGAGTTTTTATACAAATTCTAGTTTTATTACCCGCTTCTTAACTGGTCTGGTCCTTCATTTTATTTAAACTGTCTATTAAAAAGCACAATTCATGTCTCTCGTTCTGTTGAGATGGCTGACCATCACGTTTCTGCCCTTTTACCCAGAGATTTCATTTAAATACCTGTTGTTGAAGGAACCATTGTGTTATGTCCTAAATCCCTCATTTGCATTCTTAAGCTTGAATCCTTGAATTACCTTAACAATGTGTACCACCAACAAATGCTGATTTTTCAAACTTTTATATTTCTAAGATTTTATCATCCCTTACCATAGTAAGTAATTGTATTTGTCTTGTATACATGTTCCACCTTTCTAATACTAATTTTGTTTTATCGAGTTTGGTGACTGTTTTATTGCTTCAACCTTGTATCTATATCTCTGTGAGAAATTTCAACTGTTTCTCTGTGTTTCTGTCATGTAAGTTTTAATATACCGTAATTTGTTTAACCTTTGAAAATTCAATGTAAATCTATGTTATTTTGCTCAATAAATGAACTAGGCGGGGTGATTGTTTTCGGTCGTATTGCAGTCTCTAAAACTTTGGGTGATCGGTCCCCTTTAAGCAGCACTGAGTTGTTTCCTCAGTCATCGTTCATCAATTAATCACATACACATAGCCAATGGAATTTTTGATATATGTGGATCAATTGTAATTTGTAATGTAATTCAGCCATTGATTAGGAATTACTTCTCCTCCTCATCTGATAATCGATGGATTGGTGAAATTTACTAATTCAATTGTTAAGAAAAGATTTTGGCTTCATACGAGGTTGTGTCTATTTAATCGAGACTGGGTAAATAAAACATTTGACTTGATTCAACAGATTACTTATTATCATCTAATATAATCTCTTGCATCATCTCTCTACAACAGCTTCAAGGAAATTCCATCGTTCCTAACAGTTTTGTAGAAGCTTTCTATAACTCCTTCAGACGCTTTGCGCAGCTTTTTTACAACTTCAATGACTCAAATCTTGTTCCTTAATGGAGTCTTACTTAAGTACAGATAGGAAGCTCGCATAACTAAGTTACGGTGAATAAGACGGATGATCTTAACATGCTGTACTTGACTAGAAACTTTGACCTGACAAAGTGGTATGAGCCGGCGTATTGTCTTGCGGAAAGGTTTTCCGTATAGATTTAGTCAATTTACAGTCTCGCCGCACGAATAAACTGACGATCAGATGGAACCACCACGATTTTTCGTTATTTTCATCCGTTTTGAGGTGGAGGGCAAATCATCTTCAGTAACTTTCGTCCATTTTTGGTAACGCTGAAAACATGTGCACGCAATAAACGTTCACATACACTTCTTTCAATAAATACAAGTTTTCAGTAGTGGTTTTCCACATCCGAAATATCACAACACCTGTGACACGGTTATCATTTTTCAGGCAAAAACAAACCCTTTATTGTGAATGAAGGCTACGGGTATACGGATTTGTTTACAGAAACTTGAGATTCTTGCATCGAAAGAGAAGACTTCACACTAAATAGGTATCAACGCTGGCGTATGGCTCCGTGTACTTCTTCTGTAGAAATGTCAATCTCTATTTAATATTTTGTATACTCAGGGTTGCATAAAAGACAAGAGTACTCAATTCTTAAAATCGAAATGTAATTTTGAAAACTTATAAATTCACATAAGTATATCAAACACTATTTTTCGCCTTCCTGCACAATGCATTTTGTTAGTGAGGGATGAACTTTGTTACAACTAAAAATTACCCCTGTCTGTTCAACTTAGAAGACACCAGGCCTCATCGATGATCGAAAACTTCAAAGAGGTGAAAATAAAATTTACAGTTGATATTAAGGATATGAGATGCGATTGATGAATCTAAGACAACGAATGAGTCCTGTGGCGTTGGATGTAGGACGCATTGCTACAGAACAAACATACTCTCTTCTATCACATACCCTTCTGTTTTGTCCTCCTTTGGACTGAACTCAGCATTTGATAATGGAACTGCTTTTATGATGGATTGAAATCACAGGGATTTTTCTGGTCATATATTACCTTAGATGCAGAATATAAATTTTTACTCCCTTTAAATTAAATTTTTGTAATTTTGTGGTAAATCGGAATGCAGTTATAAAATTCCGCAATTAATCGCCAATAAAAATATCAATACAGACATGTACTGCATTTGTTTCTTTTTATAATATATATGCTGAATATATATAACACATCAATCATCAACTCCTGAGACTAACCCAGATGGCTCGTAGTAAAACACCAGTAACCAGGTCTTTCTAGAGTACTAACCTTTGCTTGAAACGTCAAAATTTAAGTCGATCGGACCAGAACTGAGTTATCGAGGTTGAGAAGTCGTTTTGTTTGTTTAAAATGAAAACCGAGTTTAGTGTTCTGATAAAACATTGTTTTTAATGGGTAAAACACCAAAGCGAAACAATGGATTGAAAATGTTACCCGGACTCTTGTCCATCAAAAAGCAACGATTTGTCGGTGGTTTGCCGAGTTTAAACGTGGTCAAA
The DNA here is from genome assembly GCA_019974015.1 of Nephila pilipes. NCBI lineage: Eukaryota > Metazoa > Arthropoda > Arachnida > Araneae > Nephilidae > Nephila > Nephila pilipes. The sequence goes on from BMAW01010114.1 coordinate 9,908, forward strand.
ATTGACACAAATGACGCGGAACGCTCGTAGACCTGTGGAAGCCGTTACACCGGAAAATGTGAGTGAAGTGACAAAATATGATGAAAGATCGTAAAGTGAAGCTCCAGAGATGGAGATGACACAGATATCATATGGAAGTGTATTTACTGAAAAGATTTTTAAAGAAGTGAAAAGGTTTTTCCAAGTGGTGCCGCGATTGCTGATGGAACAAAAACAGCAATTTATCATATTCAGAAAGCTGTTTATCGCTATTTACTCGCAACAAAAAGATTTCAGAATGTTACGTGACCATGGACGAAACATGATACACTACTACACTCCAGAGTCGAAGCGGCAGTGGCGCACAGCTGGCGAAAGCCGTCCGAAGTAGTCTGAAACGGCAGTCAGCTGGCAAAGTCATGGCGTCAGTTTGGGATACGCATGGCGTGATTACTGACTACCTCGAAAAGGTAACTGATCAACAGTGATTATTATATTGACTTGCTGGTGCGTTTGAAGGAGGAAATCGCAAAAACAACCGCACAGTCTGGACTTATTGATCCATGTGATATAGAGAGTATATATATATGTATATATGCGTGTATCATTATTATATTATTGATATAGGCTCAATGATAATATTAAAAATCAATTTTTCATCAAACATATGAATGAAAATCTGTTTTCAAAGATACTTTCCTGTTATAATTATTATAAACGAACCAATTATATCTGAATTTTGTGATTTATTTTTAAAAATAAGAAACTGATGTTGTATACGTTTGGAATGGTACTATTGTTTTGTGTATGATGAGATTTATCGTGCATGCCTACTGCTAAGTAACGCACGTATTGTTGTCCGAAAACAAACGAACTTGATGACCTGGCGCATACTGTCTAAACTCAAAATATTGTAATGCAGAGAAATGTTTTTCATTAATTGGTTTTAATGATCTCTTAAATGTAACGCCACATTAAATGAATCTGTTCTACTCATTTGATCTAAGAAATCTTACTGTAATATTTTATGAGAGAAGCAAATGCTATTAACTCTTAAAATATTCCATTAGGTTTAATAAATCTCAAGAAATTCATCTTCTACAAGAATCTCACAAACCTTGTTTATTATCCATCGTTTTATCAAAGGTATTTAAAGCTGATGTTGCGCTAAGGGTATATTTTAACATATTCCATAAGGGATGTCACTGAGTGACCACTAAGTACCCTTTGCTTTTCTTCATTTATATGCCTATTCTTCGACGGTAAACAAATAACGCCGGTTATAAAGCGCCTTGCACGTAAGTAAATATGCAGCATTTCATCAGCAATACGTAACGAACGAAGCATACTG
>BMAW01010121.1:0-17685 GCA_019974015.1 Nephila pilipes
TCTTAAATAACCTTAATATAAATTTTCTTACATCAATACTAGTCTCTATCCGAGGAGCCATTTTCCATTTAAAATTACAGCTTTATATTCTCATAACCAACTTCAAAAGACAGAAATAACTGTTGAAAAAGTTTAGGATAAAATTTCCCAAACTTAGATTATTAGTAGCAAGCAAAAAGAAATCAAGTGGTAGTTAAACAAAAATTTCATTTGTGTATCCTCAATTTTTTGAGGTAAAAATCTGCTTATGTTTATTTGAAATGCCTCTAAAAAGTTTTATTTTAGAATTTTGTGGTTGATTTTTCTTTATTTTTACTGTTAATTAAATCTTTTGTTATGTCTAAGAATAAAAATTCGTTTGCACTTCTGGTTAAGGTGTTATTTTGATTGAAAGTTGGATTTATCAAGTAAAAGTAAGGTGTATCCTCAATTGTTTGTGCCACTGTATATGTATTATAGTTAATCATTTTCCTTCCCCAAGAGAATCAGATTTATCCTTATTTTTGTTTACAAATTCATAGCAAAGGAAGACGATACAAAAAATGCTCTAGTTATATAATGCATCTGAAATTATCTATTAAAAAGTTGGCGGATGGTACACGAAAGGATGGTCATCTCTACTTTACATCTTTCTGTGTATATTAAATTTCTTAAAAATGTTTTTGGAGCTTAACCTGATCTGCTGATCATGATTAAGCTCCAAATGAAGCCAAGAAGTCGAGGTCGCAGACTCGCGGCCGGATGTTTTCGTCGAGTCATGGGTTCGAGCTTTGATGTCACTAAAGACCCTCCATGTAACTGAGGATGATGCCCAATAAATCTGTCGAGGCTCAAAGTCCTCCCGTTGGCGTGGTGTGGAATTTAGGAGTTGAGTGCAAACTTAACGTTATACTCTCTCTTGGTTCTAAATTAAGAGGCACGTCATCAACAGCCCTCGTGTTGTTTCTAGTGCAAATCATACCTAGTCCCGTGTGGGACCGGGTGTGAAAGAATAGTCCCACTATAGCTCATTCATGTCATAAAAGGCTACTAAAATAGGTTCTCAGCGTCTGAGATATTGCCGGGCATCCTGCCTCTAAGGATTATATCAGGAGACCTCAATGACTTGCCTTTTTTAGGCAAGATCGGGTATCATGACTCTGAGGCACCCTCGTGATCTTTTCCATGGTGTTTATCATCTTTGGTAAACACATGTGACGCACCCCTGGAATATCCTAGCTGGGCTGAACTGGTTCATGCGCCCATCACTTTCCCTCACTCACTCACTCAAACTAAACCAAAATAGCCGGATTTAGCTCTTTTGTCATCTTCCGTGAACTGTCAGTTTTTGAATTGAACATCCTCGTACTTAATTTGTGCAGAAAAATAAATTTAATTATTCGTATAGATTTTTCAATCTCTTGTACCATTATGTCATCAGTCTTAGCAATATTCTTTAGGTACATTTAAATTCTGTTTCGGCCTTCAAGATGGATTTGGTGGCCGCGGAAGCCTAGTGGTCATGTTTTCGGATTTGTGACCGGCGGTTTTCGTTCAGTCGCGGTTTCGAGCCTTGCTGCCACGAGAGACCCGCTGTCTAGCCGGGGCTGATGTATGTTAAATTTGTCGTAGGCCAAAGTCCTCACGAAGGCGTGGTATGGAAGAGTTAGGAGAGGGGTGCCAGCTCAGGTATTGTTCTCGTCAGTAGACCGAGATTCAAAATTGCGAGGTCCGACACCAATAGCCCTCGTGTTCCTTATAGTGTGATGTTAATAAAAACTAAATTAAACTAAAAAACTCAAGACAGATTTGTTATTCTTTTTAAGGGGTGTCGGGATGTTAAAATCTTCAAAAAATGTGGATTTGAGAATTTTTTAGTTTTCAAATTGTTCAGATTTTTACCTCTCCAAGGACTCTTTACTTTTTTCTTCACTATAATTAGAAGCTTCAGAAACTTAAATTTAAATAAACATTAAAACGCGGCCATGCAAATTTAAATGGTAAAAAATGTAAACAACATTCTTAATTTTTGTGCAATAGTTCAATGTGTGAATTTAAGCGAATTTTTTTTACTTTCATTATAAACTTAGCCTTCCTTTTTCGCATTTGTTCATAAAAAGTTTCACTGTATCTGTGATGGATAGATATTTATTCATACTTGAATAAGCATGTTTTAGATCGACCACGAGTTTGTAATTTTTACTCACTGTTTATATCAAAACATATAGATAAATAGTTCTAAATATTTGTTACTTTCAAGTGATTTTATCATACCTAAGGCAAAGACAAGAGTCTTTAAAAAGAGGAAAAGACAATTTATGGCAGTTGTGAAAAAGTGATTGAATCTAATAACTCGTTAACAAGAAATTGCGATTTTGGAGTAAAGCATTCCAAGAAGGAAATAAATTTATTTGCCTGTGGAAGGAAATTGTGACATACCAGGGCTTATATTGTTACTCATAAGAACTGTGGTGAAGCTGTTCAGATTGATTTAGACTGTCCTACCTGTAAGAATAAATATAATTTCTTCATACATAATTCAAAGTAGTGGGACAATAATTATGATGTAAATAATAGTTTATGCCATGCGATGTATAAGGAAAAGGAATGAATATGCAGTAATATTTTGGAGTATTATGAATCTACCGCAACCACCTACAAATTTTTCAAGACTTTGTAATACTTTACTGCAAGCAGCTGGAGTAACTTACGAAAAGGGTACGGCAGAAGCTGTTCGTGAAGCAGTTGATGAAAATGTTGGAGAAAGAGACATTGCTGGAAAGGTTAATGGTAGCGGGTAGAAACGAAGCTTTTCTTTGAAAAATGGTGTAGTGGCCGTTACAGGTGTAGATACTGGCAAAGTTATTAAAATCGAAATGTTAACAATAGACCCCATACTGAACAGTGGACTCCATACGTATTGTTCTCAACAATGGAATTATATGCCTTTGAGTCTCTATTTCCTAAGTATTTTGTGTATCGAACGTTGCATTTTGAGTCAGAACGGCGAAAAATTGATAGAGTTCCCTTCTTCTCAATTTTATCACTACAACCATCAAAATTTCTTTTGCAGTTTTGAAGGTGGTTAATTGTGCTTAGACATACACAGTGACCAAATTAGAATATCTTGGACATACAGTGAGGAGAATGGGGACACGTCTCGAAAGCCAAAGATGAGAGGCCAAAGAATTTCAGACGGAAAGCTTTTGTCTGGAAAAAACAAGCTGATAGAGATAGAAATTGATTGTCTGCGAAACTATTACGGTCTAGCCATACGGAGAAATGTGTCCAGTGTAAAATATATGTGACAAGTCATGTGATCAATATTCTTAAACAAAGTGTCCACTGATGTAAACCCCCAGCATAGATTTTGCCCATCAGATGCCGATATATGGTGCACATTAAAAAAAGCATAACTGTTTCGGGAAACTTACGATCATTAAAAACAGTTTGCCTGTTACTGTTGAGGAGGCTATGCGACCCAAATGAGAGTGTAAATAACGTGATATGATCTCGTGTACCAAAGAAAACATTTGTGCATATATAGAAACCCTCACTTTATGTACATATGATGCTGTATCTTCGTTCAACATAGGCAATATCTGAAAACTACACATTTTGTGAAAATTAAACATTGAACCTGGTGACTTTATCATACAGCCAATGAAACTCCTCGACAAAAAGAAGTTATTGAAACGTAGATACTCTTGTTTACAAGAAACAAAAGATGTCAGAAAAGAAAACAATGCTTAAATGGAAATGAGCGGTTGAGGAAATTTAAAAACTGGATAATTTAGAGTGTGGGGGCAAGGATGTTATGAAAGGTAAGTACTTTTACATTTAAGTTTAATTCTCTCAAAATGTGAATTTTTAATATTCGCTGTACCTTTTCTAAGGAACTACTGTTCCTATATGTGTAATTTTTGTAGGGCATGTTTATAATGCTTATTAATATATACTGAAATGAACCTTTTGCCAAAAAACGGGAAAATGCACTTTTGCACAATTGTTTGTATAAAAGAAGAGAAATTCGATTATGTCTAGTATAACATTTCATAAATTGATAAAAAAAAAAAAAAAAACCTCAAAATTAGCTAATTCATATGTTTGTATAATGGGAAAGATATATTTTACTTGCGTAAAGAATTTCAAGTTTGTAACTATTATAGATTTTGAGAAAAAGTACATAAAAACAGCCAATTTAACATTATCGATATAATAGGTTGCGACACACCTTTAACTAATTTGGGACCATCTAGGAAGATAATTTAATTATCAAGATCAATTTCTTCTCGTTTACGCTTTTTTTTTAATTTCTTCGCGAAAAAAAATTCAACTATAGAATTCTTAATAAAAACGGAACACTTTGCATTCGGGTGCATTGGGCTGATTATTTAATGATAAATACTGATATCGTTTCCTTCTTAACGTTGCTTCAAGCATCCACGCGAGGGATATTGCAGACGGACTTAGTAATTTCGATACTCAGTCAAGTGATAATGACGGCATCTGAACTGGCTTTGCACTCTCCACACTTCCACATGACGCCAATGGAAGGACGTACATCTTTAGCATATACAATGTACAATACCCTGCCATTCTTCGTGTATTCAGGTGTATCAGGGGCCGCGGTAGCTTAGTGGACAAGGTCGTGGACTAGCGGCCCGCGGTTTTCGTTCAGTCGCGGGTTCGATCCTTGGCCGCCAAAGACCCACCGTGTAGCCGGGGCTGATGCAGGTTATATCTGTTCGGGGCCCAAAGTCCTCCCGTTGGCATGGGACCCGTGTGGTGACCGGGTATGACAGAATAGTCTCACTGTAGCTCATGCATGTCGTAAAAGGCGACTAAAATGGGTACCCAGCGTCTGGGGGTATAGCCGGGCACCCTGCCCCTGGGGATTATATCAGGGGACCTCAGGGACTTGCCTTCTTCAGGTAAGTATGGGTTTCACGAACCCGAGGTACCCTAGTGATCTTTCTTTCCCATGGGGTTTACTGTCTTTGGTAAACACGGATGACGCTCTCCCGGGATACCCTAGCGATCCTTCTCTATTTTCGACCCTCCTTCTTGTCAACCATTTTTACCTTTTTTTCAACTTCACGTCTAGACCACAGTTTAATCTTGTTTGGCGCAGCATAGCCATATCTGGCTCTTGCGCCAATAAACTTTACATTCACTCACTCACTCACCCGTTGGCATGGTATGGATGTTAGGAGAGGGAAGTGTGCCAGCTCAGGTGTCGTCCTCGTCACTTAACCGGGGTTCAAAATTACGAGGTCCGTCGCCAATAGCCCTCGTGTTGCTTCTGATACGACGTTAATAAAAAAAACTAAAATAAACGTAGGTTGGAGTCCGTTTACCAACAAGGGCCCGCCATCTCAATACTAATGAGACTCCATTATCTTCTAATGGCGTGATGATGAGGAAAGTGGTAGATACCAAGTAGTAGTATTATCTTTGTCACTTGACCACTCATTAGTGTGGCTTCTTTAGATATCAATGGGCATCATGATTCCGAAGCATCCTCGTAATATTTTTCTTTCCCGTGGGACTTACTGTTACATCTTTTTTGTCAGCCAATTTTTATATCTTCTTTCACTTTTTTCAGACGTCTAGATCATAGCTGTACTACATTTGGAGCAGGTTGACAACATCTAACTCTTGCACTATTAAAATACTTTCACTCTCTCGTCACTTGGCCGAGGCTAATGATTACTAAGTCCATCTCCAATTTCCGTCGCGTTGCTCTAAATACAACGTTAATAACTATCAATTAATACTGCGTATGACTATGGCACAAAATAGTAAAAGGAACAGATTTTGATAGTTTAAACTGCAGCAAATTGGAGAAAATAAAGAAGACAAACAATATTTCACCAAAACATTGAAAAATTGGATAATAAAATCATCTCGTTTGTATAATGAGCAGGTGCATATGAAAAAGTTATAATAATATCTTATTAAATATTCACTTTCATTATGAAATATGCGAATATATACATGTCTTTAATTGCAACTCAATTGCTATAGAGGGTTACTGATAAAGTAGAATTAAAAGCTGTTTTTGACTTACTGTACAATGCAGGTCCTATGAAATCGGTTTATTGGTGAATTCGAAATATATTTGGCTTACTTGCGTAAATTGAAATCATGTCTCTACCTTCAGCAGCAACTACTAATTGACTATAAAGCAAAACTGGCGAATGAACAACGTTATCGACACTTAAACGACTGAAGTGGACATTTTGACCGTAAACCTAATTTGAGAAACAATTGTTCTCTTAAAATGTTTGTCACTTCACTAAAATTTCATGAATTGTGTTATATTTTTAAATATATTTTTTTTCAATATTGTATTTCAAACGTATAATATGTTTTACCTAAAATGACTGAAGTGCTCAAAAAGAATGCTTTAAATGACATTTTGAGCCATTTCCTATTAAATTCCACTCACTTTTTCTCTGCGCAAATTTCTTTCTTTTCTATTAATTCCATTTGACCATGCACCTGTTTTCCAAAGCTATTGTAAGAGAATGAGAGCCAGTAACATTGATTGAAGCACTGAAGATTGTATGCCTTTGGCATCTTTTTTAATGGGGGGAGGGTAACTCACATTGTAACTTAGTCAGGGTCATATCTTTAAATTTAATGACAAGTTTTTAATCAATTCGCCAAATCCGTCTTTTAATAATTAATCGTTTGCTTTAATTTTAATTATATTTAGCTTAAATATATTTCATTTAATAATATAATTTATTGTTTGGTTTAATTTTAATAACATGTAGCTTAATTGGTTAACATAATACTTAATTGAGCTAAAAAATTTACACGATTTATTTTAGATAAATTTAATAAATGTCAAATAATAAAACAAATTATTAAAACTAATTATTGAATAAATTCAATTTGATTCAACGTTCTCTTTTGTTCTTAAAATTTAAGGTTAAAAAATGTTACGCAAAGTGTGAAGAGTGGAAGAAAATACATGTTCGAAAATCTCGTTTTTTGTAACTGTGATTTTTTCAATATCTTGTTCAAAAGGATTGAGTATTGTTGAGTGTTTTGTTCTATTTCATCAAATCGGTTGAAATTATTATGATGATGATAAAGAAATTAGAGATTCAGAATTATTTCTCAATATAACAAAATTCATGAACAAATCTCAGAATCCATAGAAGAAGAAATGAGTGAAAAAATTCCTGATCAACATATAGTTGGCTCTTCAGAAAAACTTTATGCACCACATGGAATTTCAATGAAAATTTCCCAATGAAAGCGCTTTTACGACTTGGAAACATGCCTCAGGAAACGTATTCGTAAAAAGACAGGATCTACTCCATATAATAAGAATAATATTGTATGAAAGGAAGCTCGCTTGAAATGGAATAAAACCCCACAGTCACTCACTCGCTTGAAATGGCGTTTGATATTTTCAGAATCCATATTGAAGCACATTCTAAAATGTCAGACTAAAGAGACTCATTGCAAATTAAATTTGATTCAAGGAGCAATTTCTTGGAAGAAACTGGCTGCTTTTATTCCGCTGGTTTACGTTAGAGGAGCAATGTAATGTGTTCTAGACTTGAATGATTTATGATCAATCACTATGCAGTGGAATCCTTAAATATTGAAGAAAAAATTCAAGAAGCCTTTTTAAATGAAATCTGTGGAACTTGTAGTTTGATAATAAAATGACTGACTCATTCGACTAGGCTTAAAAAACAAATGCTATTGAGGAGGATAGATCTGTACGGCTTAGATATTATGCCGCTATTAAACTAATGCATCCATTTTTTTTAAGATGTAAAATTTCAAGGGGCCAAATGTTTCACACCTCAAAAACTTGCGGTTCATTTGTCGGAAAAAGCATCGTTTATTGTCGTTACAATGCGTCTAAGTCGAAGACAGATGTCACTGGTTTACTAAGTTGCATCTCTGAAAAGCGTAATATGAAAAGTTTTAGGGAATGGCCTATAAACGGCTACAGTTAACCGTTGTTAACAATAGAGATTGCCTTTGTATGGAGTATTATACATACAAGTGTTCAGTCAGCTGTTATTCTCTAAAACCTCCAGAAACCACAAATTTTTACAACTTCACCTAGTATGGAAAAAATATACTCGATCAAATAAGCCGAACTGTGCACGATGCGATCAGCTTCCAGGAGCCAGTTTATACCTTTTGCAATGATCTATATAGTGCAGATATAAATTTCTGGATTTAATATAGAGTGTGTAACCTCTCGCGAATTTCTCAAAAATCCTTTGTTTTGAACCTTAGTAACGAAATGAGGATATCATATTGTATGTGAAATAAAAACGGTACGCACTTATTCATTTCTAGCTCTTCAGAAACACGAATAATTTTGATCAACGCTCGTGATTTTGAAACAAAATAAAAGAAGTGCGCTCCTCATGTGTTAAGTTCATTTGCGAAAATTATCGCAAGAATGGGGATTCAAATACTTTCTTTCAAATCATGTGTGTAAAGAGTCAATGTGAAATAAATGCCCAATTAGAATGCTATGCTCTTTTCGTTGGAAAACAAAATTATTTTTCTTTATGCAGTACAAAATTTTACTATTAAAATGCTGTTTTTGTTCGAAATTGCTTAAAATAACTTTTTAACTGTTATAATGATGTTTGCTTAAATGATCGTTCATAGACTCTCTATTTCTGAACAATGTGAAAATGATTACTGACGGATATTGCAGTTAGTTAAAAATATTCGTTGTAGTAGTATTAATCATCAAAAACCTTTTTCATCCCCTACGAATTTTTCACCTTCACTAAGATGTGTTTATAAACACAAATTATTTTGTAAAACATACTTGTAATATATCATTTGATGTCGTTTAGAAAACAATAGGATTTTTATCTATAGTTAATGAATTCAAGTTAGAAAAACCATGAATAAATTCACATTTCCTATTGATGATTCCTAAAGTTATTTTGCCACAATTTTTGAATGTGCGCTTTATCCAAAAATCTGAATTTTAATTTTTTTCATTGTTTATTTGCAAGAAAAACATTATTCATTTAGTATTAAAATATTTACATAATATACTGAAAATGAAATCATACATAACAACAACATAAATGTAAAGATTATAATTACATAATTTATTTTATTTTTTAAAATTATTTGTACAATATTTTTTAATGAATTTTAAGATAAATAGCTCTTAATTTTCTTAAAACTTATTGTCATAAATAATTTGCAATTTAAATTAATTTCCTCAAATGTGTTGAAATATTACCAAAACACGAGCCTAAAATCTCAATTCATACTAAAGCAACTATTTTAAAATCCTAAAAAAAAGTATGTGTGTGCTAAAGGAATAAAAATTAGTCAATTTCTATCTTTTATTCTTGAATTAATATTTATATAAACTCCTTTGTGAATCGAATCAAAATAAAATTGCGAAATTTTCAATACACACCTTAAATCTTTTTTTCCCTTCAATTCTAAGCAAAATTTCGTCTTCAAAACTGAATTCAATTTCTTTACATGTAACAAAATGCAATATGCGAGAAATACAAATAGAAAATGCATATCTAGTTAATGAAATAAGCAGCTGCTTACCATTCTATAAATTTATTAGTTATTATTTACTTCAATTCGATAAGAGGTTGGTTAATTACAGCAGAAAAAAAATACATTTTAGTCCTAGAAGGAATATTTTTGCAATTCTCTCTAAGATTGCTTACAAACCTCATTTGAAAACCGATTATTTTAAGAAGGATTTGAAAAAATAATTTAACAATGCTTTTTCTCAACTCTTAATGAGACATTTCTGATCTAAACAACATTTTAAGTGGCAATTAGAGCTTATTAGGATGGTTGGCTTTTGAAGTCGTCGGTTGATTTCATTTTGTTGAGAATCCAACTTCCTTAATTGCGAGTATGTTTTTTAAAATTATTTATACGACAATATACATTTAATTTAGACATAAATAACCCCTTAATTTGAAGAAAAGTAAAACTTTGAACTAAATATATCTACAAGAAATGAAATGATATTCAAAAAGCTATAAATTTGCATCTTAATCTTTAGTGCAGAAACCACTGATGCTTTTACATCATTAATTTGCTTGTGGATTTTCATTAACTGAAATGCAAAAAAATGAATATAAAATAATTGATGACACGAATGTACTGTGAACTTATGATAAAAGCTTAATATAGTCAACTGAATAATATAAAAAAAAAAGTTTAAATAATTATGATGTGGAAATGTGCGTATGCGAGTGTATTACTGTATTTTCTTAATATCTGCTCTTAAATTATTTCTAGTCAATGAGAAAAAAGTCATGAAGATGTTTTTTTTTTCATGAAAGATATCTTTACAGTAAAATGACTTATACTACGATGTTTTCTTATAAAAATAATGTTCGTATTATGTAAAAAACAATTTTATTAATTTATAATTTTATTATTATAAGAAATAATTTTTTTAATACATTGTATCGATACTCGATTTCTGTTAATAGTGCAAGAGCTAGAATTGGCTCTTGTTCCATAAAACTATATATATTCCCTCGCCCATCCCATTAACGAGGTCCGCATGTTGTATTCCATCTGCGAGATATCTTTATTCTTGACAGCTTGTGGAAGGAAGCTTGAACTAAAGCGAAGTGCATCCTCTTTTTCGTATATATTTATATATATATATATATATATATATAGCTTTCACAAAGCTGCAAGTTGGGGATAGATTTTCTTTTTCTCGCTGTCCTGTTTTACACGACCCGTGGGGTGACCGGGAATGACAGAATAGTTCCACTGTTGCTCATGCATGTCGCAAGAGGCGACTAAAACGAGTACCCAGCGTCTGGAGGTATAGCCGGGCACCCTGCCCCTGGGAATTATATCAGGGGACCTCAGGGATTTCCCTTCTTCAGGTATGGGCATCATGACCCCGAGGCAACTTAGTGATCTTCTTCTTCCCAATGGGGTTTACTGTCTTTGGTAAACACGGGTGACGCACTCCTGGGATACACTAGCGATCGTTTTCTATTTTCGACCCTCCTGCTTATAAACCACTTTTTTATCCTTTTTTCAACTTCGTCTAGATCACAGTTTAATCTTGTTTGGCACAGCATAGCCATATCTGGCTCTTGCGCTAATAAACTTTACATTCGCTCACTCAGTCCTGTTTTACACCACATTATCCCATTTATAGCTAATTTATGTTACTCAAGAGTAAATTATAATCTATTTATTGTACTAATTAAAGTTCTTAATACTAATTTCCGCTGTTAGACAGTAAAGTTTTAATATCAAATGGATAATTCTCGAGTTGAGATTTAATTTCGTATTCTTTTTTTGACAATCATTCTACGCTACATTTTTGGAGCAGCGGGGTATCGGATTACTATGGATCATATTCGTAAAAGTCTACGCCTGAATTTGGCTAATTGGCAAATTCTAGCAGACGCTTAATAAAGATGACTGATCCGACGATGTCTGAGGCCACGGTAGCCAAGTGGTCATGGTTTCGGAGTCATGGCTGGCGGTTTTCGTTCAGTCGCGGGTTCGATCCTTGGCTGCAAAAGATTCGCCGTATAGCTGGGGCTGATGCACGTTAAATCTGTCGGGTCCCAAAGTCCTCCCGTTGTTGTGGTGTGGAAATTAGAGAGGGGTGCCAGCTCAGATATTCTCCTTGTCACTTGACCGAGGCTCAAAATTACGAGGTCCATAGCCAATAGCCCTCGTGTTGCTTCTAGTGCGACGTTAATAAAGAAATTAAACTAAACCGACGATGTCTGATAATAAAAAACCGAAGTTTACAGGTTGACCCAACATTTAGCCAGTGCCGTAACTGACCTACCAGATTCCTAGAAATCCCTGCATTTTTTTCGGTGACGACCAACAAGATATTAGTAAATGGCTCAAAGACTATGAACGGATCGCATCCTATAACCACTGAGATGAACAAATATGACTGACGAATATCGTTTTGTATCTTACTGGAATAGCTAGACTATGCTTTGACAATAATGACGATACTTTCAAAAATTGGACAACGTTCGGAAACTATTTAACCAATATGTTTTGCCGTACAGAAGATCTAAGATGCCAAGCCAAAAACTGATACTGACACTTTTAACTACAATTAATTGACGAGACTTCCGAGTCATACAACCAGGAAATATTTGCCTTGTGCCGAAAAGTTAATCCTGCTATGGAAAAAAGTGAGATTGTGGCTTATCTGATGAAGGGTATCGTAGAAGATTTGTACCAGTCCCTATTGGCTTAGGATTATGAAACAGCTGACGAATTTTTACAACTTTGCCGACAGATTGAAAACATTAAGTGGCCGTGGTAGCCTAGTGGTCATGGCTTCGGATTCGTAACTGGCGGTTTTCGTTCAGTTGCGACTTCGATCCTTGGCAGCTAAAGATCCGCCGTGTAGCCGGGGCTGATGTACGTTAAATCTGTAGGGGAACAAAATCCTCCTGTAGGCGTGGTGTGGAAGTTAGGAGAGGGGGTGCCAGATCAGATGTCGTTCTCGTCACTTGACGGAGGTTCAAAATTAAGAGGTCCGTCTCCAATAGCCCTCGTGTTGCTTCAAGTGCAACGTTGATGAAACCAAATTTTCAACAATATACGTATAATAATTTTATTCGGTTCACTCATAGTGGGAATTCTTAAATTGTATAATTACTCATATTATAAGATCTAAATGAATGCAGTAGAAAATTTGTATAAAAATAATTCATTCATAAGGATCAAATTTATTTAAAACAAAATTATTCAATTTCTTATGCAAACAAAATTACCCATCTTATTTTATACATAAGAATATTATTATTCGTTTTAAAACAAGAAAAGAAACCTATCTGTTTTAAAAACTAAACGAAATTGGAACAGAACTCGAAAACTAATTCATCTTAGAGCAACGATAAATCCTGCAAAAAAAAGCCTTTTTATCTTCTGTACAAAGTGATATTAGAAACATTCAGTATATTTAACTATGTGTTGCAATTGATATGATGATTTTTACATATTAATTCATCACCATCAGGACTCGTGTGGTGACCGGGTATGACAGAATAGTCTCACTGTAGCTCATGCATGTCGTAAAAGGCGACTAAAATGGGTACCCAGCGTCTGGGGGTATAGCCGGGCACCCTGCCCCTGGGGATTATATCAGGGGACCTCAGGGACTTGCCTTCTTCAGGTAAGTATGGGTTTCACGAACCCGAGGTACCCTAGTGATCTTTCTTTCCCATGGGGTTTACTGTCTTTGGTAAACACGGATGACGCTCTCCCGGGATACCCTAGCGATCCTTCTCTATTTTAGACCCTCTTTCTTGTCTACCACTTTTATCTTTTTTTCAACTTCACGTCTAGACCACAGTTTAATCTTGTTTGGCACAGCATAGCCATATCTGGCTCTTGCGCCAATAAACTTTACATTCATTCATTCATCACCATCAGATATTTGAAATTAGGGTGTTGTCGTCATTTTCAGTAATCTTCATTTCTAATGTATCGGAAAAAATATTACTCATAGTGATGGGAATTGATGAAGTGATATGAGAGTGATTTTAACGAAAATAACTTGAATTCATTTGATTCTGAACAGTAAGTTTATTCAGAATATGAATATATTAGTTTCTGAGTAAAAGCAGCGGAGATAAGAAATTTACAGTAAGAAACAAATGGACATCATTTTTGCGAAGAAGTGTTATCTTTGGAAAACAGATTCTTTATGACAATAGAAAGAGATCGGAATAGTGAATTAACCATGGTGAATTTGAAGTGTATGTACTCCACGTAAGGCCATCTCTACAGAACCAAAGCTTATTTTAACTATATGGTGGAGTGAAAGTTGTATCGTCCACTACTTATTTTTAGATATGGACGATCAATAAGCTCAAAGTTATACTGTCACGAAATAAGAAATGTACAGAATAATAGCCCCCAAATAAACATTGCACTAAGCAACGGCCGATGATCCATTTTCTCCCATGATAATACAAATTCCATGTGGTGCAAATAATCGTACGAAAGATTAATGGATTACTGTATGAAATCGTGACCGCGCTTGCCTGGGGGGTCAAGGTTCTGGATTCGTGGCCGGCGGTTTTCGTTCAGTCTCGGGTTCCAGCCTTGACCGGACCCTTGTAGTGACCGGGAAAGACAGAATAGTCCCTCTGTAGCTCATGCATGTCGTAAGAGGCGACTAAAATGGATAGCCAGGGTCTGGGGGTATAGCCGGGCACCCTGCCCCTGGGGATTATATCAGGGGACCTCAGGGATTTGCCTTCTTCAGGTAAGTACGGGCATCATGTCCCCGAGGCACCCTAGTGATCTGTTTCTTTCCCATGGGGTTTACTGTCTATGGTAAAAACAGGGGACGCACCCGCGGGATACCCTAGTGATCCTTCTCTATTTTCGACCCTCCTACTTGTCAACCAATCTGTGTCTTCCATTTTTTTCACGTCTAGAACCACAGTTAAATCATTTTTGGCACAACATAGCCATATCTGGCTCTTGCGCCAATTAACTTTACCTTCTCACTTGACACTTTTTGTAGACTAATCTATTTTCATTGTTTTAACGTCTAGATCACAGATTTACCTTGTTTGGCGCAGTATGGCCCCATCTGGCTCTTGCGCCAATAAACTTCACTATCACTCACTCACTCCAGCCTTGACCGCTAAAGACCTGCCGTGTAGCCGGGGCTGATGCACGTTAAATCTGTGTGGGCCCAAAGTCCTCCCATTGGCGTGCTGTGGAAGTTAGGAGAGGGGGTGCCAGCTCAAGTGTCGTCCTCGTCACTTGATCGAGGTTCAAAAAAACGAGGTTGCTTCTAGTGCGACAGATTCTTTATATCCCCCTGGTCTTTCATCCTCTCTATTTATTTCTTAGTTTGGAATTGTATGAAAGGTTTACAACTGTTGAGTTTATTTACCCCTTGTCGTCTAAAGCAAGCTCATTCATCGTTGCCTAATGTAACAAGCGCACTGTAAAGAAAAACGACTTTTTTAATAAAACAATGAAAATGAGAGGCCGGTAAGTCTGAACGAGATACACTGCTGTGAAAGTCGAGCAAATTTGTGAAACTTAGAACTTATTTAAAATAATAATTCCTGTAAATATAATTAAATGTCGTATTAAAAGTTGTAAATTCAAGCACTTGTAGTGCTGGAGTTTCTTATTTTATCTTCCCGAATAATCTATCCCTATTTCTGTACCAGTACGAATGAGAGAAATATTTAGCTTTTGTATGATTCATAAGTAGGAATGTGAATTCCTTGAAATTTATCTCTTCCACATATACTTCATGTTAAAATATAAAGACAAGATTATTAAGAAGCATTTTCTCTTTCTTGTTTGTGTTGAGAGCTGCCTTATATTTAAACACTAGAAATTTGCTATTTAGTTTCAGATGACTGCTCATCCATAAATACAAAGTACAAAGTTTATTACAAATAACTTTCATTTATGAGTACTTTTTGATTATATTTTTTATTAAGGAAGTTTACCTTTTTTATTGTGAGTATTTCTAAAACATATGTTCTCGAATTAGCATCCTATTAAATATATGAGATAGCTAAATGCTATAAATTCTAATTTTATAGTTTTCAGACTGATGTTGTTTTTAATATCGTCAAATCTTAATAAAATATTAAATAAATTCGGTTCAATAACCTGTTTCCAAAACAAAAAAATGTAGTAAAAAATTTGATATTAATAAATATTTTAATCGCATATTGTACAAATTTCTATTTGTGCTAAATAAGGTTATTAATAAAATATTCTATTTATATTTGATTCAGAAGGAATGAATTCCAACAAATTCCTTATGTAACGAAAGATCAGTCATAATAACAAACCACCTTTTATATGTAGAATTATGAATTTATTCAAGAGGCCGCATTACTTTACTGGTTATGAGCGTGGACTAGCAACTGACCGGTTTTTGTCGATTCATAGGTTCGAACTTAGATGCCACAAAAGACCAGTCGTGCAGATGGGATTGATGCACGTTAAATCTGGTGAGGCTGAAAGTCCTCCCATGGCGTGGTGTGGAAATTAGGAGATGAGGTACCAACTCGGGTGTTGTCTTCGTCACTTGGCTGATGTTCAAACGTACGAGGTCCATGACAAATAGCCCTCGTACTGCTTCTGAGTACGACGTTAATAAATCCAGTCAATCAATGGGGGCCGCGGTAGCCTAGTGGTCAAGGTCGTGGACTAGCGACCGGCGGTTTTCGTTCAGTCGCGGGTTCGATCCTTGGCCGCCAAAGACCCGCCGTGTAGCCGGGGCTGATGCACGTTAAATCGTTCGGGGTCCAAAGTCCTCCCGTTGACGTGGTGTGGATGTTAGGAGAGGGGGTGCCAGCTCAGGTGTCGTCCTCGTCACTTGACCGTGGTTCAAAATTACGAGGTCCGTCGCCAATAGCCCTC
Source organism: Nephila pilipes (assembly GCA_019974015.1). Classification (NCBI taxonomy): domain Eukaryota; kingdom Metazoa; phylum Arthropoda; class Arachnida; order Araneae; family Nephilidae; genus Nephila; species Nephila pilipes. The sequence continues at coordinate 16,405 of BMAW01010121.1, forward strand.
GTGTTGCTTCTAGTGCGACGTTAATATAAACTTAACTAAAAAACTAAAACCAGTCAATCAATGAATTTATTCAAATTTACGCATTTCTAACAATGCGTCTTTAATTTTCTCGTCTTTATGAAAAATGGTTAGTTAGTTTTGATGCTATCTTTCTTCTTCAAATTAATGTGCTGTTTATACTAAGCTTTATTGAGGAGATATATATATGTATAATCAAGAAAATGCTGCCTTCAGTAAAATATTATAGTTATATAATTATATCCATAGCATAATAAAATGTAAATACAATCATATAATCCATCCATTGCTGATAACTACAATGAAAAATGCATACACATTGATAATTAAATATAATTAAAGAACGGATAAAGGTAAATATCATCAATTAATAAGAAATTATGCATTTATATATTTCTGCGTTTGTATTCAGTATTAAAATTAGTTTGAGTGAAATTATCACAGAACATAAAAGTGAGTAATCTCTGGACCATTGAAAAGGTATTGGTTCTATACATATTCAAAGAAAGTTTTTTTTTTTTTTTCAAACTGAAAGTTATATCAGAAAACTCAGAATTGAAAGGAATGCTTAACAGCTATTCAATTAAACACCTCTCAATGATTTCTTTCAGTTTCTTAATTGAGTTTTGCTAATCAAAATGAAGACAGTAAAGAATGTATTGGGAAAGACTTTCTTTCCACATACTTTGACATTTCGAAATTCTATTCTGAATCGAAGTTGTGAGATTCTGTCAATAGAATCAGGAACTAAAGGCATAAATCGATGGACTTTTAAAATAGGGCGAAGAATGGAAAGGTCAAACGTGATTTGGAGAGAAAATAAGGAAAAAGGTAAAAATAGTAATATGAAAACACATTGTTTCAACAGATTTTATTTACCGTAGACACCATCCGCAGTTCATGTTTTGCCCAATTTTTTTATTCTCGTATATTTACTACATACTTCTAAGATATAAGTTACAAACATTTTCGATGACACATGGACTAAATAAAAAAATTACTTGATTCATTAACACATGGATCAATAAGTCCCGAGACTAACATTGAAAACAACATTTTTTTTGCAAATTTTTTTTTATTCATCAACATAATCCCCTTTTAGGGTGATACAATCGTTCCAACGCTTTTCCAATTTTTCAATACCATGTTTATGAAAAAAATTATCTTTCGCTTCAAAATAAGCTTCAGTTTCAGCGATGACCTCCTCATTTGAGCCAAATCTTTTTCCCTTTAGCATTTTTTTAAGATCAGCAAAGAGCCAGT
>BMAW01010135.1:0-54743 GCA_019974015.1 Nephila pilipes
TTCATTAAAAGTTTTTTTTAAATTTTTTTTTTTTTTTTTTCGTTTTATAGGAAAATAGGATTAGGAAAACTTTCAACACATTGTATAGATAAATTTATATAAGAAATTGTTTCATAATTTATTCAAATAAAATCTATATAAAGTATTTCCTTAATATACATTACAAAATGTTAATCATATACTATCTATGTGTTGTGAACATATTGTGCACAAATAAGCATTCATTAGTATTTTTCTTTTTAAGTATTAACTGCATGATAATTAATTTCATTTTCTTTGAACTAACCATTGATTGATCTTTGAAAACTGATAAACAATTGAAAAAATTAATCTAGTCAATGTCTCACAAGATCATGAAAAGTATGTTTAGTACTAACTAAAAAAGTATTTCATTAGTTATGCATTAAATTATTTTTCAACAATTTATTAATCTTACACTTTATTTAAAAACATGAATATTCTGGAATACTTAAAAATGAATAGACATAGCTAAAAAAATATTTATTTTAAATGACACATAACTTGCATAAGGAATGTATTATGTATTTTTGAAAAACAAAAAAAAAAATCTTTTGTTCCTTTTATGTTAATATAACATTCACTGAATTATAAAAAAAAATTAATGATAGATTTTCCTTCAATTACAATAACTAAAATTGGAATTCCACTATAGGGAACTATTCCACTATACTAAGTTCTAACACATTAAGATTAAAAAATAATTTATGTGGTGTTGTTTATTGTGTGTCAATTTTTGCTCGGATAGTAGCCAGCAGTGGAGTTGCTCTCCTTTTCCTAGTTTGGTGTTGACATTTTGACTGGTAGAATATGAAACTTATGCATTGAAATCAATGAATCGCAATACTTGAAATTATTATATTATTTTTTTAAGGGGACGTGGCCGTGGTAGCCTAGTGGTCATGTGTTCGGATTCGTGACCAGCGGTTTTCTTTCAGTCGCGGGTTCGATCCTTGGCCGCTAAAGACCCGCCGTGTAGCCAGGGCTGATGCACGTTAAATCTGTCGGGTCCCAAAGTCCTCCCTTTGGGTCCCAAAGGTCCCTTTGGTGTGGTGTGGAAGTTAGGAGAGGGGGGTGCCAGCTCATGTGTCATCCTCGTCACTTGAACGTGGTTGAAAATTACGAGGTCCGTCGCCAATAATCCTCGTGTTGCGTCTAGTGCGACGTTAATAAAAACTAAACTTCTTAAGGGGATATAGTACTCTGACAATGACCAAAATATAAATTTCTTTTGTTAGCTCATGTTAATCGTATAACTATTCTGAATATGTGCACATAATATATATGGGTAATATCAATTACACAGACAATGGGTTCGCAACTGCTTTCCGAGTTGTCAATATATTGGTGATATTATCTGACATGACACATTCACTACGAACACTGACAGAACAGAACCTGGAGTGTACTTACTTTAATGTACTGCTGTGTTTCGCTGCATGGTCCCAATAACTGCCAAGTACCTATATATATGTATAAAACATGAACTTCTGTAATTAAAAGAAATCCAGAAATAACCCGATAATGCGTTTGACACATATTGCAAACTTTCATTCCACTTACTGTTCCTGTATTAAAAAAAAAGTAAATATATAACTTAAGATGGATTCTGCTTTCAAAACATTTTATTTAAACTGAATTATAATAAACATTAACGATTAATACAATATTTTAGGCCTTTCATTTATTTTTCTGAACTTCAAAACTTTAAACTTATTTTTCTCCAATGTATTTGAAAAGGGCTTGGTGCTGTCAATTGTTTTTGAGTGCATGTAAATTCACAGATCTTGAGTGTGAGATAACACATGGATCAATAAGTTCCGAGACTAACCCAGAGATGGCGCTCGTAGTAAACCAGTAACCAGGTCTTTCTAGAGTACTAACCTTTGCTTGAAACGTGTCAAAATTTTAAGTCGATCGGACAAGAAACAGCTGAGTTATCGAGGTTGGAGTAAAGTCGTTTTGTAGTTTGTTTAAAAATTGGAAAAAACCGAGTTTCGTGTTCTGATAAAACATTGTTTTTTAATGGGTAAAAACACCGTGCAAGCGAAACAATGGATTGAAAAATGTTACCCGGACTCTTGTCCATCAAAAGCAACGATTTGTCGGTGGTTTGCCGAGTTTAAACGTGGTCGTACCGACACAAATGACGCGGAACGCTCGGGTAGACCTGTGGAAGCCGTTACACCGGAAAATGTGAGTGAAGTGACAAAAATTATAATGAAAGATCGTAAAGTGAAGCTCCGTGAGATTGCTGAGATGACACAGATATCATATGGAAGTGTATTTACTATCCTTCATGAAAAATTGAGCATGAAAAAGGTTTTTTCCAAGTGGGTGTCGCGATTGCTTTCGATGGAACAAAAACAGCAACGAGTCGATGATTCAGAAAGCTGTTTATCGCTATTTACTCGCAACAAAAAAGATTTCTTGCGTCGTTACGTGACCATGGACGAAACATGGATACATCACTACACTCCAGAGTCGAAGCGGCAGTCATCTGAGTGGCGCACAGCTGGCGAAAGCCGTCCGAAGCGTCCGAAAACGCAGCAGTCAGCTGGCAAAGTCATGGCGTCAGTTTTTTGGGATACGCATGGCGTGATTTTCATTGACTACCTCGAAAAAGGTAAATCGATCAACAGTGATTATTATATTGACTTGCTGGTGCGTTTGAAGGAGGAAATCGCAAAAAAAAAAAAAAAAAACGCACATGCAGAGAAAAAAAACTTTTTTCAACAAGACAATGCACTTGCCAAGTCGATGAAACAATGGCAAAATTGAACGAATTGGGCTTTGATCTGCTTCCCCACCCCCCATACTCGCCAGATTTAGCCCCCAGTGACTACTGGCTCTTTGCTGATCTTAAAAAAATGCTCCAGGGAAAAAGATTTGGCTCAAATGAGGAGGTCATCGCTGAAACTGAAGCTTATTTTGAAGCGAAAGATAATTTTTTTTATAAACATGGTATTGAAAAATTGGAAAAGCGTTGGAACGATTGTATCACCCTAAAAGGTGATTATGTTGATGAATAAAAAAAAATTTTGCAAAAAAATGTTGTTTTCAATGTTAGTCTCGGGACTTATTGATCCATGTGTTATGAACTGCCTACTTTTTCTGACACAAGCAAATGTTTTTATTTAAAAAAAATTGCTTAACAATATTAAACTTTGTAAAAGTAGCAAATAAATTTTGAAAAAAAAAAAAAAATTGAAATGGCTTTTTATTTTCAAATATATTTGCATTGATTAGCATGTATGTATATAATCCATGTTATCGAAAAATTGTGTCAAGTTAAAACTTTTGGAATCAAAGCAAGGTAAGAAAATTGCGTCCCATTCATATAACTAAGAAAAGCGTATTTCATATTTTTAAATTCTTATTTTGTGTTTTGTCTATTTGTATGTAATACTGATAATTGTCATGCCTTAAGAGACATGATAAAAAGAACACTTGATGATGGATGTTATCAATTATGCCCAAAAGTTTCAGGATGTATAAAAAAGAAATTTATTTTTAATACGAACTGATGGAATGCAACATAAAAAAAAATTATTTATATTATTGTCTTTGTCGTTGAACTTCACTATGAATTATTCATTTTTAAATCTAGAAACTTTTCTCATATGCTCACACTCGAAATGTTTACTAAGTAACAGGCTCATAAAACCAAGAACTTAAAATGTTACTTGCTTTTTGAGAATCTAACTTCATAGCAATTTTATCTCATGTTTCTGTTGCATATTATTATATATCTAAGCACATTTAGAATATTTTATAACTTTTTAAAAGCAAATATATTTCTATCATGTAATTTTATTGCTATTAAAATATGTGAACTAATTAGAATATATTTTCAATTATTAATAACAAATTTTACATAAAATGATTGCATTTACATTTCCAAACTTGCAATTTTTTTTTTTTTTTTTCATTAACATTAACAGAAATACTGCTTAATCAAACATAAATAATAATGCTGCTAAACACTTTCTTAGGAAACAAAAACACAAAGAAATGTAATGAAACCATTTTTTACGTTACCATTTATTTAAGTAAAGATTGACAAAAGAGTTGTATTAAAACACTATTTAAATATTTTGTACGAATGTAATTCTTATTTAATTCATACATACAGGTCTAATTAAGAAAAATACATTAATGGAGCATCAAATTATTCCAAATAGGTTTTTCTTTCTGTGACCTTTTCTCAACGTTCTGAATATTCCGACAGATATAAACTGTCATTATTTTGATCATTACCAACATTATTTATTTCTAACAAAAACTGTGTTTCTGTTATTGCAAATTCATTTAATTCAAAATTCGTTCATAACTTTTTATTCTTAAATTTTTTTTTAAAAAATCTTTAAAATCGTTGCATGGAATACTTTTCTAGGGTGGATAGATTTCTTCCCAGTTATCAAATGTTACATCAGAGAACTCAACATAATCACGCTTTCTTCCCGCGTTTTTCCCATCTTCCCCTGCACTCGTTCAGTCGGGTCAGAGCAGCCAGGGAAAGAGATAGCCTATCCGGAGCTCCCGCCTGGCTGCTTTCGACGACCGGGGAAAGCCGACATTGCTCTACACGCTCGATTCGACGGGCATGTATATTGTCTCCTTTACCTTAATTCACAGTTATACCTTTCCCTCTCATTCTTAACTATGTAACTTTTTCAATTTTCTTTTCTCTCAATAGTTCTGACTTGGAGGTATCTCCCAAATGTGGGTGAAGTACTCCATAACAATACACACCTTCGAACATAAGCACGCATGCACATCGAAGATTTTCTTGCCAAACCATTTGGCTGTATTGTTTCTCGCCAAGCGTGCTGTATAGCTTAGGATTTGGAAATACGCAGCTTGGATAGAATATAACTTGAACTTCATGAAAATAATTTTTTAGCAAAACCGCATTCAAATATACCGATTCCTGAATTTTTTATTACATTTTGAAATATGAAGTTATGAGCCATCCTGTATATGTGTATATATGTGTGTGAACAAAATCATGCAAAAAATACAAATTATAACCAATAAAATTTATTTAAAACTAAAATTCTATAGATTAGAAAAAAAAATACAGTAAGTATAATAGCAGAAGTATCTCCACCTATTATTTCAGCAGTTTTGCTTCGTTATTTTGAACTTCTTGTGGACACTGTTAGAGATTGTCTTGTTGACCCCCGAATTTATTTATATTTTTTCAAGGTACAGTAAAAACGTCAGTTTTGAATGGTGTTAAAGCTATTAATGGGAATACTCCACCCCATCAACTTTTCGCTGAGTACCCCCAATTAACTGAAACCTCCATTACAACGATACAGGTCAAGCACAATATTGAGCATTGCATCATGGTAACAGGTCTCCCATTGACAAACTCAAGGCAGCCAAATAGAAGTTCATCTTCCTCGTGCAACTAAAAATATTCAGAACATCTGATAGTAGCTAGTCTAGTGTCTCATCCATGTGGTGCTCAAGAATACTAACTGATGTCCTGTGGAGATTTTCGCCGCCTCAATGCAGTCACTACTCCCGACAGATACCCTTTCTGTATCACATATCCAGGACCATGTTAACATCCTTGATGGCAAGTACATTTTTTTTAAAATTTTGGATATGATAAGGGTTTATCAACAAATTCCGGTATAAGAAAATATGCCCAAGACTGGCGTGACCACTATATTTGGACTACTTGAATATATGTTTATGGCTTTTGGTTTATGCTATGCTGCAGCTACATTCCAGCGCAAGACTTGGAGTTTTGCATTCATTCTATACTTTGGAGATGTTCTAGTGACATGCACGGACGAGACATAACACTTGAATCACCTTCGACAAGTGCATTTTCGTCCAACCGTGTCATTTTTAGGACGTTGAGTCACACATATTCTGGCGTTTGTCTACTTAAAGACTAGGTCTCGGCTATTCTCAACCGCAAAATTTGAAAAATTTACGTAGATTTCTTAGCAACGCTAAATTTCTACAAGTGTTTCATACCATACGCGGCTGAAATTCAAGCTCTTTTCAATTATTTTTTAAAACAGCTACTACGGATGATAAAAGAAAACTACTCGAGTGGTCTGGAAAAAGTATCTGTGCTATTGAAAAAACTAGATGTGATCTTGCTCAGATTTCGGAGTGTTTTGTGCCACTCATCCCTCACTGCACCACATACTTTAGTGATCGACGCATCCAAAATTGCAGTTGTGGCCACAATGCAGCATACATCTAATGTCATGTGGACATCAGATATTCGCCACCTCAATGCAGTCACGAATCCCTACAAATACCTTTCCTGTTCAAAAACCGTATCCAGGACCGTGTTAACATTTTGGAGGAAAAGAGAACTTTTTTTAAAAAAACTTTGGTTATATATTTCATCAAACTGATGGCTAAAGAGAAGAGAGAAAAAGAGATGTGAAAGTTTATTACAGATGAGTACACCACTTCATTAATTCTTCAGCCACTTCCTGTGGATAAACCAGCTGTTGCGTTACATTGTGATGTGTCAGCTGATCGCATTCAATCTTTGTTCCAAGATTTCCTCTCGGTGTATTCAACTATCTGCACACTTTGATCCATCCTGGCGTTACAACTTCCATTCCAGGAAAGATATGTGCGACCAGTTATGAAATCTTATAACTTCGTGGACTAAAGCATGTCAAAAAGCTAAAATTTCTCGACTCACTAGTCAGCAAGGTTCTTTTGTTCTACCAAATGCACGCTTTGGACATGTGCACATAGATTTGTTGGGACCACTACTTCTTCTTTTGGTCGGATTTCAGTGCTGCTTCACATGTGTTGACGGATTTTCCGCCAGAAGCATTTCCTGTAGCTGACACACTTCGGCAACTACAGCTTTTTACCCAACCACCTTTCGAAGGCCCCTGTCAAGTCATCAGCCGAAATAACAAGATGTCTTAAGTACAAATATGACGCCCATCAACATTGACTTAAACCAGCATTTATGATATATGATGAATCTAAAGAATGTATCACATCGGCAAATACCTCTACTCTGACAACTGCTCAATAGCAATGCGTTTGCAAGAAAACACGTCCAGCCATTGGAATAATCTTGCCTGAACCTCCTATGGATACAACTTGTTTACTTCAACCTCAAATGCGCATTAAGTCCCGCAATGGCTGCGAGAGGACTAATATAGTGAGTCAAAAGTATTTCTCAGCAATTTTTTGATTGGTTATTTATTAGCGTCCCACTTAAAGCAACACGTGGGCTATTAGCGATCGACCTCGTAATTTAGAACCTCGGTCAAGTGACGAAGACGACACCTGAGCCTAACATCTCTCTCCAAACTTCCACACAACGACAAAGGGAGGGCTTGGAGCTCAACAGATTTAACGTGCAGTATTAGGAGTAGAACTTAAACATGATGGTGAAAACACCAGTCGCGATCTTGCAACCATAATCACATTTCCATAGCAACGCGCGGGAGAATACAGTGCTTAGTAAGTAGGATTGTGCGGCACTGGATGGATGTGAGCGATTATGAAATTTGAAGGGATTAATCATATTTTAAGATATCTGCAGTACCTTTTTCTGTCAACACTATAATGCAATATATTTATTTTATTAATTAAATTCTAGAATTCAGTTATTGTTTATGAGGTCAGCTTCTTAATTATTGTAACAACATGACCACAAACATGACTTCAGCTAATTAATCCAATAGTTACATTTTACATGAGATTCATTACAAACTCAACAAATTTTCTTATTATCAATAAAAAATAACTCATGTTGAGTAAAAAATGTAATTCAATTCATTTTAATAATTAGTCTAAAATTTAATACTTTGTATCAAGAAATAGTAATTTGCTTTAAGTTTCTTTTTCAAGTAATAAGTGCTGAAGTATGTCTTTAAATACATCTTGTCAATAAGAAATAAATCCTTATTAATACAAAAACATTTATTCAAAAGAATTTCCAAACATTTTCTCCAAATCTGTGACAACTTGCAATAATTTTAGTTGATACTTCAAAAAGAAATTCTACGATTGCCAAAAATAAACTTTTGTTACCAAGAATACACTATTGAAGGAAAATATAGGAGTGCCACATGTCGTGTAACGTAGGCTATAGGTAATCCACGTCAAAGACTTTTGCATTGAACTCCCGTTTTTGTTCCCAACTTCCCATTCAAAGTCATAATAATAAGTTTACTACTTAAAAGCAATAAATGAGCCAAATCTGGGGTCATCGGCTTGGGTCAACTACATTCATGAAACCCTGACTCTGTTACAAAGGTGTGGATGAGTTGAATCCTCTTAATGAGGTATTGTGACCCATGACATTGATATATATGGGAATTACATATTTATAATTAGTGAAAATATCAGAATTCACCTGCTTAAAAACATCAGGAACTCAAAATTTTTTATTAAATTCCGAGCGTTTAATATATAAAGCTTGATACAAATACCACATTAATACAAACTTTTATTAATAGTTTGAAAAATTCACATTTTTATTGAGTAATTACAAGATATTTTATCTAATTAATCGACAAACAATACAGAGCTTTAAAAAAATTATAATTTAAATTTGGGTTGATTCTGAAAAGATAAAGAGGAAAAAAAAAGCAGTTGTGTGCTCACTTTCATAAGTATAAAACAGGTTTATGCACCAAAACAATCAAATACTCACGGAGTGCCAGTCCGGTGGACTCTTTACTCCTTGTGAATTTTGCCGTGAACATTTTTAAAGGTAAAACAAGCATTTTACATATGTGCATTAGCACTGTTCATTTTAAGTAAGTGAATGAAAAGAGAGAGGAAAGAAAGAATAGAAAAAGATGAGATTGCTATAAGCAGAAGTAATGATTTTTTTAAAAAAACTAACACATATTATATCAATGAGAATGATAAATGTATGATTTTATTTTATTAATTTTTTTAACCTTTTCGCATCATCTAAAGATCGAAAATCGATAGGAGAGGAAGAGTATTATTTTTATTTGATTTTTTTAAAATTATATTTTTCTATGATATACATTTGTTTTTAAGATTATATAATCTCGGGTAAGGGAAGATTATATAATCTCGGAATTTGGCGGGCAAGAGTTTGAGTTTGAATGCATAGGGGGTTATGGTGGGATGAGGTGGAAATATATGTTACACACAGGATCGATAGGGTAGGACAGCGCTTCTTAAACTGTGGGTCGCGACCCCAAATGGGGTCGTAAAGCGAAATGATGGGGCCATTTCTAACGAGGATTTCAGGAGGTATGACGATGATAGAAATAACGATGTGGAAGAAAACTCGCGCTTCATGCTTTCCATTACAGCTCCGTCTAGCTGTTCATCACTTGCTCTCCGCTTATGCATTACATGGTGAAAATTGCTTGTTTAGATGTTTTCTATCACCCCTTCAATTTTTGCCCATGAGTTTCGATACATCCTGTGTATTGAAGCTCTTATCTATTTTAGTGCTTGACATTAGTAAATCATTAAATGTTTGTTAGAATTTTCTCAAAAAATTGTGCTATTTTTAATTATAAAACATAAATTATATCTAATTCATTTACCCTAGATAATTGAGTTGCCCTTTAGAAAAATAGAAATAGTTAAATCTAATAATACATTGTTATATATTTATGTATAATTTATTTCCTGAGATATATCTACCTTAAATATTTCTTCTACAGAGAAGATTCTGACAGTTTACATTTCTACATATAACACAAGGTCAATAAACATGTAGAATTTGTATTTTTGTTCAAAATATCCTGCAGTCGATGTAAAATTATATGTTTTAAGGAGATATAGAACGGGATAAAGAGATACAAAATTCTGAGTCATTTTGGGTTTGGTTTTAAAAACGTCGCACGTGATTTAGAACATCGATCAAGTGACGAGGATGACATCTGAGCTAGCCCCCACCTCTCCAAACTTCCACACCACTCTAACGGGAGAACTTTAGGCCCCGACAGATTTAACGTGCATCAACACTGGCTACACGGCGGGTCTTTAGTGGTATTAAGGCTCGAGATCGTGACTCGAAGAGAACCGTCAGTCCCGAGTCATAACCACCAGGCTATCGTGGCCACAATTCCATTTGGTAATAAAAACAAGCAAATTATTTTCACGATTATTTTGAACATTAAATTACATAAATAATGGAGGAAAGAATTATGAATTAGTCACCCAAGGGGCTATTATTTTAGTTGAATCTCTTTTAGCGTACCAGATTACTTTTCAATTTTTTTTTTATCGTTTACTTCAATTTTAATTGCATTTAGCTTAAATACATTCAATTTAATAATTTATCACTTGCTTCAATTTTAATTATATTTAGCTATAATATATTCAACTTAAAATTTATCGTTTCTTTTAATTTTAATATCGGAAAAATTAACTATCGGCTCAATAACCTTATTTTTGTTGTTTTAAGTATTTCCTTAGTTTTAAACCTGATTTTAAGCTACCTTTCATGCACAATTTCAAAACATTTTTATCACCAGTTTGTATTCATTTTCTTATGAAAAACATAAGTGTTTTTTTTTCTTTTTTTCCCTTTTTCATACACACATGAGCACAAAAAGCAGGAGGGGAAAAAATTAAATGCCTGATTTTTGTTTTCAAGCATTTTAGAACAAGATAATGTAACTGTAACTTATAAAAATTAGGGGGGGGGGATTTAATGAGCTCAATTTTATGAATAGTAAATATTTATTTAAATTACAAACATAAATTAGAAATTATATATAACATTAAAAATCGGCAACAATTCATTCTTTTTCATATAGTTTTCGATCTCACATAAGTTTTACATTTTTAGCATAAATAACTGTGCACTGTAATAACAGAAAAAAGAAAAATATATATATTATAATTAATTTACATCGAGAGAATATTAAATGCTTTTTTAAGTTTAAATAAATTTCTAAAAAAAAAAAAAAAAAATGACACGAAAACAATTTTTTCAAGCAAAAACAAATTTAAAATTCTTTTCATTCGTTAAGCATTCTTATACATAGTTGTATTACTGTATTAATTAATTAGAAACTTTCATACAACACACATATATATAAAGAGAGAGAGAGAGGATTCAAAAAGTTTCCTAAGGCTATTGTTTCATTAAACTTTACGTTACCCAATCGAATGTACAGTCCCTTAAGCAATTGATTAACAACATTCAGAACAACTGAGTTAAAGATTTTGCTTTTCATTTTTTCACAAATATTAATGAGACATTTCGTTAAAATAAGAATATGACTTCCTGTGTCACATATTTTTCTGCACTAATTAATTTAATAACTTCTTCGAAAAGCTTCAGAACAGTCAACTCCTTACAAATAATATATTCCTCTTGGGATAAAATTGTAATATCCTTATCAAAATTAACTCTATCGTGCTTTTTAAAGCATCTTGCAACTCGGTTGTTTTCTCCATCATGTAATAGGTAGAGTTCTACTTAATTATTACACCTTGTATTAATTTCTAGGTATTAATGCCATATTATCTTGAGTTTTGAACATTTTTTTTTTGCTTCTTGAGGTGATTTTTGTTTTTTATTTCTCTTAAAAAAAAAAAAAACTTTCTTTTTCACTTAACTTAACTTTCTTTTTTTAATTTATCCATTAAATCCTTGACTAGTTTTAAAGCATCCAAATCAATTAGATCAGAGGTCTTCATCCTGGGTTCCCTGGAACTTTGACAGGGGTTCCGTAAGTGATCACTGTTTGCTTAATCAAAGCGCTAAAATTTTAGTAAAATTCTAATTTTTAAAGACGATCGAATTCTTAAAGGCAGTTTACTCGTAAAAATAAATATAAATAAATATTTCATGGATAAAATAAAATGCGAAATTTTGTAAATATCACGTGTTTCAAGTACATTAATTGAGACACATTAGGTCTCAAAGAATTCACCGTGCTTTGGCTCAGCCGATGCATCTCAAATTGATATATCAATCGACACTGTGTTGAAACTATAATTTAGTCTAGTTGATATTTTGTTTTTTTTTTTGGATTGATATTAGAAAAGAATATCCTGAAATTGCAAAAAGAGCTGTGAAACATCTGTCATTTTTTTCAACCTATGTATGCCAAAAATCTTTCTCTTTGTATGCAGCGACAAAAACAAAATACAGAAACAGATTGGATGCTGATGCTGAAGGGAACATTAAGATGCAGATTTCTACAATTATTCCAGATGTAAAAATACTTTGCAATAAAAAACGATCACAGTCACGTCATTTAAAATATTATTTTTAATAATTTGTTATAATTTAAAATATTGTTGCTTTTGTTTATTATTCATAGAATATATTTTAGGAAAAAAAAAAAAACCCACCATTTTCTACTTTTCCATTCATTACCTTATTAAGATGTTTGTATTGTGATAAAATAAAGATGTGACATTGGGCTATTCGTGGTTTCTCTTCACTAACCTTGGGGACTTTTAATTGAGATTGATTGCTTTTGCTAAACAACCTTTGCCCAACCAAAAATGAAACGTGAATATGTAAAATGATTATGTAAAGCAGTTAGAAATGAAGTGAAGTAGATGAGTTAGGAAATATATAAATTCCGACTGAAAGTAGCGAGAGAGGCTGAAATGGAGAGGCTGTAGGAGAAGTGAAGCTGAAGCTATAGATAAGCTGATTGAATTAAAGGATTAGATTAAAGATTGCTACAAGACGTCACTTTGCTGTTGTCTCAACAGTTGATCCAGAGTCTGAGTTGCAGTCGAGGAAGGATTAGTGGTAAGAGTCTGTTAGATTACTATTGGTGGGTAATTTGAGGCTAATAGAAATATTACCCGGGAGAGCATAGGGAGTTGTTGTCATAGTAAATATAAGTTAATAAATTACTTAAAGATTGTTCTAGTGTCTCTTTAATTATTGAGTCGTAGTGTTTAATAATTGAATCTAGTGATGGCACAAGATGAAGCCCGGGTCGGGCGGGCGCCACAAAGATGCAATAATAATTTAGTAAATCTGAATAGATAAAGCTTTGATATCCTATTTTTTCTGCTCTTGGATCAAAGGGTTCCTTCAAGAAAACGGTAAGCTCAAAGGTTCCCCAAAGTGTAAAAAGTTGAATACCACTGAATTAGATTAAGGGAAGGAGCAAAACATGCAAGTCGTTTATATCCTAATTCATTTATTATTGCGTTCTTTATGATTTTTTTTTTTTTGCTTTATCGGTTATAACTGCTAAGATTTTGTTTGATAAATTGAATTTCTGGAGAATTTTCTTATTTATATAGGAAGCTAAATTTGCCTTTGAATCCGAAATTGGAAAAAAAGAACATTGTAATTTAACTCAATTGGATTTTGACTCTAACTCCTTATTGATAAAATGCCCAGATAAAACCAGAATATTTCCATTATTAGTTGAAGTCCAGGTATCTGTGTGTAAGCAAATTCTTTCTACATAACTCAAATTTTTAAAATATCAATTTTACATTTTCCGAATTCTGCTTGTATAATGGCGTTAGAAATAACCCTTCTGCCTGTTAATATATATTCAGGATTTAAAGTTTTCACAAATTGAATAAAACCTTTAATTTTAACTATTGAAAATTGTTGGAAGTCCAAGAAAAACAATTTCGATAAGCTTTCTTCTATTTCTTTCTTTTATGATGTGTCGGTGAATTTCTTTAGCCGTAGGAAAAAAGAATGCAAAGAGGATTGCTTTTCAATTTGTTTTGAGAGGAAGGGTTTATCTGACGATGATGTTCCCTGCAAATCTCCATTTGATTGAGTAGCTATTTCAGTACTAATTTGACGTGGCTTGCCTTCATCAGAAATATCGGTTATAACATTTGACATTCGTGTAGCACGAGAACATATGTTAATTTGAACTGAAGGATGTCTTCTAACTATGTTTTTTTTTTTTTTTTTTTTTTTTAAATTTGAAACGGTGGGATGAAAACTATTGACCTAATCACAAAGATCTCATCTAGAATGTTTCATGTTTTTGTCAATAGCAGTGAAATATGACCACAAGGAACTAGATTTTAGCATTTTGCTCTTATTTATATTTTATGTGAATATTGTGCCAGAAGAAAAGATAAATTCAAAGATAGAGGAGAAAAAATATGAAAAGGATAGCATATTAATAATTAAAATACTAAATATACATATTAAATATCAATAAATACCTACTATTTCTAAATCACAATTTATACAGTCTATAAAACTCCGCATAATTTTATGCCTTTGTATAACGTACCAGTTCAATGACTTAAATTACATAAACGATTCTTGTTTCAATTAATTGAGTATTAATTACTTTCCTATCATTTTAAGAAATCCTTGTTTTAATTAGTCATACATAACTAAAATTACAGTCAAAACACTTAAAACTGTTATAAAATAAAATAGTCTCTACAAATAATTAAAGTTTTGTGCGTTTATTGAAAATGGTTCATTATAGTAAAAAAACTTTCTTGATGTAATTAAGAGGTCAATTGAAAAGTTCCCGGCCTGACACATAGATGACGCTACTAGAATTAAATCCATATGTTTTCTAGTTAGCCCTAACCCTCAAAAGATGCGTGTATAAATTTGACAGCTGTCGGATCATTAGTTTGTGAATTATAGCATTTTGAGTGAAGCAACTTTTGTTATTGTGAAAGAAATGGATAAAAAGGAATTTCGCGTGTTGATAAAATATTGCTTTTTGAAGGAAAAAAATACAGTTCAAGCAAAAACTTGGCTTGATGCCGAGTTTCCGGACACTGCCCCAGGAAAATCAACCATCAAGGATTGGTATGCTAAGTTTAGACGTGGTGAAATGAGCACCGAAGACGGTGGACGCCCAAAAGAGGTTGTTACCGAAGAAAACATTAAGAAAATCCACAAAATGATTTTGAATGACCGTAAATTGAAATTGAATGAAATAGTAGACACTCTAAAGATATCAACTGAACGTGTACATCATATCATTCACGAATATTTGGGTATGAGAAAGCTCTGTGCAAAGGGGGTGCCGCGCGAGCTCACTTTTGACCAAAAACAACGACGAGTTGATGATTCGGAGCAGTGTTTGAAGATGATCAAGCGTAATAAACCCGAGTTTTTGCGTGGATATGTGACAATGGATGAAACATGGCTCCATCATTTCACTATGAAGTCCAATCGACAGTCATCCGAGTGGACTGCACACGATGAACCCGCTCCAAAGCGTGGGAAAACGCAACAGTCGGCGGGCAAGGTTATGGCGTCTGTATTTTGGGATGCGCATGGAATAATTTTCATTGACTACCTTGAAAAAGGAAGGACCATCAACAGCGACTATTACATAGCGTTATTGGACCGTTTGAAGGACGAAATCGCCGAAAAACGGCCGCATTTCAAGAAAAAGAAAGTGCTGCTTCACCAAGACAATGCACCGTGTCACAGGTCAGTGAAAACGATGGCAAAAATCTATGAATTGGGCTTCGACTTGCTTCCGCATCCACCGTATTCTTCGGCCCCCAGCGACTATTTCCTGTTCTCAGATCTCAAAAGAATGCTCGCTGGGAAGAAATTTTCGTCGAATGAAGAGGTGATCGCCGAAACTGAGGCCTATTTTGAAGCAAAGGACAAATCGTACTACAAAAATGGTATCGAAAAGTTGGAGGGTCGCTATAATCAGTGTATCACCCTTGAAGGGAATTATGTTGAATAAAAAAAACTAATTTTGCCAAAAACATGTGTTTTACTATGGTAGGCCGGGAACTTTTCATTTGACCTGTTATTAAACTAAAATCACAAAAGGCTTTTGAAATTTCTTTCTGATCCCCATTCCTTCTATTGAATGTTTTGCGTTGCGTCGTTTCTTCAAAAGAGCGAGAATGTTGCTTTGTACATCACAATTCCTATATCGAAATTCACGAACATGTGCGGAGGTGGAAAAAATGTTAAAGAAAATCTCCGTCTTAATTGGCTTATGAAAATTCTTGACACTTAGATTATAAAAAATTCACTGCAATAATATATTGCGGATAAAGAAATAATTTAGAATCTAGTAATAAATTATTGATTTTTAAAAGAAACGACTTATAATCGGATCTCATGACGCTAATGATCACAAATACCTGAAAAAATGAATGATGATATAAATAACTAAAAAAAATTGACTGTAAGGAACTAAAAGGTCTTCAAATTAGCCTAAAATATTCATTAAATGTAAACACATTCAAAAATGAATAGTTGCAAGTCATCATGCAATCGTTACTATTGCTACAGTGTAACTGATCAAACTACAAATGCTAAGTTACTCAAACTCAGAAAATAGTAAACAAATATGAAATTACATTCCACTATGTATTAAAAAACGCAAACTTTTTGGAAAACTTCAACATTCACTTATAAAAATTCTTGAAATATGGGAAATAACTTATAAAATGTCATCCAAAATATGAAACCAATTTAAAAATAATAAAAAAAAAGAATAAAATGACAAAAATTAGCATAAACTAATATTTACAAATCAGTTTGCAAGGCAAATTAAAAATGACTACCATTCTTTAATTTCTGTGTGTGAGTGAGAGAGAGAACCAGAATAATTCATCTAGTTGCAATAATCGGAGTCAGAGATGTAATCGGTACACATTCGATTTAAATATTTAAGGATATTCTTAAAAGTTTTAGAATGCAATAAAAATACGTACTTTTTGCTTGATATTTAATTTGTCATCCAATAAAAAGAGAAAATATTTATATTAAAATTAAATATTTTGTAATTGCCTGAAAATTCTTTAACCGTTTGAACCAAAAAAAAAAAATTTAATATTTGACAATTATAAAGTTTTTCATTTAATACTAACTATCATAATAATTTTTTTTTTATTAAATTCCAGTCTAAATCTAGTGATTCAAATAATTTCGGTTTATCGTTTGCAATCTATGAATGTACTCTTAAGTCCCAAAATGTCCCTTATATATCTATAACTATAAATTATTTCATTAAAATCTGGATATTTAAAACTTCTAACGGAATTTATTAACGACGTAAGTAATGATTTCCAAATGAGAGGCAAATAAAAAATTGTCTTTGCAGGGCTAGTAAAAATTTTGAGGAAGGTTATGAGGCATTCAATCTAAGAAAGAACTCATAAAAATTAAAGTATTCAAAGAGTTTAAATAATGAAATAACGAAGAAGTAAAAATATACATTTGAAATACAATGAAAAAGTAAAAATTGAAATATGTTACTTAGAAAACTTACAAAAATTTTCATTGAACAGATGGAGTATTATTTTCATTGCCTGCCTTATACAGAAAAGCAAATACAATTAGGTATTGTTTTACTAATTCTAAAATTTGATCTTAGTACTTTCGTATTTATTCTTAAGGAACTATGCAATAATTTTAACTCGGATATAATTATCTTTTTCTTTTGAAATGGAAAAAACGGTTTTCCACTCTGGTTTCATTTGATCTGCATATAGCCAAATAAGCAGAACTTTTTTTCATTCGATTTGGAAAAACGTCTGCGTGACTAACATCAAACAAACTTGCAAAGGCGTTCGCGTATGGGCTATGTCTGTCATCTCCGGTGTTGCATTCGATTAGACAAAGAAGTAACCTTGACTCAACAACATGCGCCTGGATGAACAGTAAATACCTTACTTTAATACATCTCTTCTTTCTCTTTTTAGGGAAACGGACGGCAGTTCAACTTTTCCCTGTTTATTATACGATGGATGTAAAGTTTTATCATATTCTTGAAACAAAGCTTATTAATGGAAAATTACATTTTCTATAATGAAAATGAAGTTTTTTTTTTTTTCTTACACTGCTTCTACTTTGTAAACTGCTTCAAGAAATTATTTCCTGTATATTTCTTCATTATTCTGTACTCCTTTTTGGAATTTCAGGAGAAAAAAATTAACATTGATCATGTAACGAAGATAGTAATATAGATGAAATTTAAATAATTTAAAATCATTCAGAACGATCATAATGTTAAAGGCCTATTGTTATTAATAAAAATTAAAGCGTAAAATGTTTCGTGATAATTACAAGTTACTGGTCTTAAACGTTTAAAATCGATTCATTACATTTAAGTTAAATGATTTAAGGATATACCTTTTCTTGTTATTTATTTTTGTAAACCATACTTTAATTTATTCAATTGGAATTTTTGCGATAAGTTTAAAAACACGTCTGAGCGGTAAAATTCTGAATTTTCTCCATTAAATACTGTATATTTAATGTACTATAAAATCGTCAGAAAAAGATGTCTTTCCTCAAAATACCTGATCAAAAAATGCTACACTCAAATATAAGAATATATAGGTGTTATTTATAAACGCAACAATATAACTCCAAGGAATTCACGTTTATCTTTTCATAAAAATTGAAAAATACAGCCACTGGAAAAGTACACTCCGCGAATGAACGCCATTGTACCACTTTTTTTGACCATATTCACCTTCATAAGTCATGAAATTACCCACACATTAAAAATAATTTCTAGTATTTTCTTTTACTTTTCTCTCGCTCTCAATGATGTTGAACGCCATGTGAAATCGAGAATTGCTATATCTTTCGTTTTATAAACAGACCAAAATCAAAGGCAAAAATTAATATAGTTTGTTCACTGAATAAGAGAAAGAAATCAAATGTTCAAAACGAAGTAGGCTATAGAAAATGTTTGCTTTCCATTTCTGGTATGTTGGAGAAAAATATATATCTTCACCACTTGAATGTTCATTCTCCCCCAAATTGAAAGACATAGTCCATATGCTGTGTCTTTCAATTTGGGGCAAATGCTAATGGTAATACTTTTCAGATGATGCAATTCTTTTAGAAGTAATTTTATTGTTCGGTAAGTATACTGATGTTATATAAAATAGTATCTAATTAATTTAACCAATCTTTTTTTTATGAGAACAGTGAAAACGATATTAATAAGATTATGGAATTTTACGGAAGTTTATATCATTGTATTAATTATTATTTTTCTTTAGATTTTGCTTAAGCATTTCATTGTTTTCCCTAATACTTTTTATTCATTAGGATGGGTTTTTTTTTCTTTTGACTATATATTTATCTCTTGAATTAATTTTCTGAGAGAAAAGATTCAGAACCCTTAGTGTAGAAGGCTCTATTTTGGAGAATTACAAATTACTGAAATGTTTCTATTTGGGGCAATTACTAATTATTGCTCGATTGCAATGTTTGAATTTCATCGATATCGTTAACCGGCAGTAAAAGTGCAATTTTCAAGTTTCAAAAGCCGAATGATCATGTAATAATTTTTTCTGCTTTTGAATTAATCAACATAGAAAAATTATAAATTTTACAAAATGTTTAATTGATATTGAATCAATAGGCAAGAAACTTAAGAGCAATGTATTGATGATTTTTTTGACTATTTATGATATAACACTAAATTTAAAATAACTTGCTCTCAAATTAACATTAAGAGGGCTTAATACCCTTCTTGTAGTATTCATGCAATATCTTTTTCCAATAAATCTTTATAGTAATAGTTTATTTAAGATATTGAAGGAAAACTGACAATTTAATATCTTAAAACGTTAAGAAATTATAAGACAATTTTAAAGGTAATTGAGGCACCTTCGACAAGCAAATATGAGCTTCTTTATTTCAAGTTTAAATAAACCAGCGTTTTTAAATTAAAAGCATTGGAAGTTATAATTTAGAATTGAGGTATTCGAATGCTTATATATCTGCTTTTGTTTATAATGAAAATGCCATTCATATGCATAAATATTTATATTTGAGCAACTAATACTCAGTAATTGTATTTATATTTGTAAATAGTGTATGTACCTTCAGATACATTTTGCATAAATCACTTAAAATTTTAAGAGTACTAATAAACATAACATACATACAAGAAATAATTATAATATATATATATATATATATATATATATATATATATTATAAATTTGAATTTTATAAAATTTTTAAAAAATTTTAATTTTATGATTGAAATTTTTCTTTATTTTTATACAAATAATGAGCTGTGCCTAAAAGTTGTAAGTGCTTATTAGAAAAAAAATTACATTTACTTTATAGGTGTGGAAAATACCGCAACCGATGTAACCATCTTGCCTCATCGCCAGAGGGAGCTGCTCTCCATCATAACGATATTACTTTTAATAAGCCATCTGGCACTTCTTTGTTTGTTTTTGTACAAGAAAGTTGTAATTCGTTTCGGGTCGATTTAATCGGCCAAATTTATAGATGTTTCTTTATTAAATATTTTAAAATTTAACTGCGTATGGATTTAGTGAGTGTCAGTGTCCGTTACTGGAACCGTTAGTTATAGATAGTTAGCTAATTGCTATTTTTTCTTCATGGTGCATCGGCCGGGAAACGGCACTGCTCCTCGTCGCCATTACTAACTACGCAGTTAATTTCGCCATTATAGATAGCTTTGGTTTAATGGCATAGTTTCGTTTCGTTGTGGGCTGTAGTCATCAGCACAGTTCTGTTAGTATTCCATTGGATGTTATATTGTTATAGCGTGATATATAGTGCATCTACTTAAAGCTGGATACTCTATACTCAAGGAATTTAGGGTGAGTTATTTATTTTCGATTCCTTTGTTTGTTAGTTAAGATGGATGCTGATAAAATAAAAAACAAGCGTAAAGCGCTGAAATGTGGCGCGACTAAGTTTGTGAACAGTTTAGATACTACTTTAGTTAACGAAAGTAATGTTCATACTTCAGAAATATTGTACCACCAATTAATTGAGAAAATTGATAATCTTAAAGTTTCGGACAATGAACTTCTTAGTGTTATCGATGCAAAAGACATCGAAAAAGAAGTCGAACAAAGTGAAGCCTATATGGAGAATTTAATTTCCTATAAATGTAAAATTACACAGAAAATAGCTAGTCTAACTAATCCCGTTATACCACCTACATTTGTTAACCCCACTAATGTACTTAGTTCGACAATAGATACCGTAATTCAGGAGCCTAGGTCATCGATTAAATTACCGAAATTAACTGTTAATAAATTCTACGGTGACCACAAAAATTGGTTGGAGTTTCTTAGTCAGTTCGAGAATGCGATTAAATTAAGATGTGCATACAAGGTTTTTGTATATTCTGTTCTATATTAACAATTGTTTCGCATCTTGTTTCCCCTTCTTTCTTTCCTTTTCTAGTTTCTTAGTAACAATAGCTAGGGCTGCAAAAATAAACCACACGTTAGAGGTAGATTTGAAACAATATTTAAAATCTTATTTTTAAGAAAATATTACTTATTGTTTACTTCTATCGTTGTTGATTAATAATGTGTTTGAACTTTTAGAATACAAAACCAAAGGGTCTGACTAAATTATCCCCCAAAAGACTACAATAAAATAATCCCCCAAAAGACTACAATAAAATAATCCCCCAAAAGACTAAAATAAAATAATCCCCCAAAATGAATATCTTTAAGCATTCGAATTATATTTTCGGTTTCATTATCTTGCAAATGTTGACCGTTACGAACACTTAAACATATCATAAAATGTATTTCGAGTAAGCTTAGATGCAAACTACACATTCATAATATAATAATCGCTTTGTGACCATTCAAATAGATTCGAATAAAACCAGTTTTACTTTCTTATCCGGTTCTTTCCTGACTGACTGAATGAGTGAATTTCGATGGATGACATTAACAGTAGCGATGCCGGAGCATCATGAAATATAATTCAGGAAATCAAGTCTTGCATATACTTAACAACCCGTATAATTCCCTTTTTTTAGAATTTTTATAATTATTTCTTATAAAGTAAAATTCAAATATTTTATTTTTATTTGGAACCAATGTATTTCCTCTCCCCTCAACCCTGCAACGCCCTCTGCAATAACTGCGTCACGCATTCAGTTTAGCATATGAACTCAAGGTGTTCGGAGTACTAAAACAATTATGTGCATTAACGGGGAAATCCCTCGGCGCATACTCGGCTCAATATCTCTTTGTTTCTACTATGTATGTAAACTATAAATGTGTTGTCCTTGTAATAAAATAATTGTTTGGTGATCTGGACCCTTTTCTTCTGTAACTACGAAAAGTAGTTATAATGGCGCCCAACGCGAAAAATTATTTTAGTAATTTTGATATTTGTGCAATCCTGCACTCCTGTGTTTATGACCGTAGCCAACAGTACTGCTATATTGAAGTAGTGTTTTAGATTCTTAACTTTAAAACGAATCTGTTGGTCATCCTGACCGTGGTATAATTTTATTGTCTATGGAAAAGAGTACAATTTCTCGTCTGAACAAAACGAGAAACTTAGGTCATCCTGACCATTGTAGAATTTTAATCCAATGTTTCCTGTCTCTATGGTAGTAAAATGCTTATATTTTAAGTGTAAATGGAATTATATTTCAATATATTGTTTTTATGAATAATAATACAGTCATTGTATAATTATCTTAAGATATATCTTTTCTAGCTTGTATAAGAATATTGTAGTAATTTAGAAATTAGAGTGTTTGCATTTAATATTTTATTCATTTTGAAATCGCGTATTTAGAATTGTGTATATTTGTATAAATGTTTTTAAAATTTTGTATTCCAAAGTGTAAAACTGATTTCAGATGTTAATTTCGTAACGGAAGTAAATATGATTCATGTATGTAAGAATGCAACTGCGAATTTCGCTTCGCGCATGTGACCTTGAACTCATATTATTTCAGCCTGTCAGCGTAAAGTTGATTTCTGTTTATATATATGTACTAGCTGATACCCGCCCGCTCCGCTGGGCAGACGATAATATTATATTTTGGAACCTATACGTAAAATATCAAGAAAATTTTCAATTTTTAAACGATAATTATAATCTGAATTTAAAATTTTAAGAACTCGATTGTCTGTAATAATGGTTATTCACGACTTTCAAATATATGAGAAAAGTATTTAATTGTTAATAGTTTATCAATGAAAATGTAATTTAGTAAGTAAATCTGTTGTTGAACAGAATTCCGCATCATCCATGAGGTACTGTGTAGTGCGATGCGTTCCCATTATTCTACATGGCGGGACCATGTAAATATTGCCTACATAAAAATAAAAATACATTTTTATAAATATTTTATTATTTTTTAAATCTATTGAATCAATTTTTTTTGTGTATTACATTTCTATTATCTTTATTTTGCATGCAGGGCAATTTTTGAGAATGACAACTACATTTTTATTTTTTATTATATCAATTTATTTATCTTAATTATTACATTCATTATTATTTTATCATATTCTAATTTTAGAAATAGTTAAATATAAGAAAAATATGAAATAATATGCCTACATTTCCAAAACTTCTCTGTAGACAACAACATTCTTCGTTCATTTTTCTGGTTGAAGGATGATTAGATTTTCACGTGAAATAATTCTTGAACTTGCCATATAAAATTGACCATGGGAAAAACAGTCACTTTGTAAATCTACACCTGCTAATTTTAAATTCTGCCCTTGTGCTTTATTGATAGTCATCGCAAAACAAACTCTAACTGAAAACTGCAAACGCTTAAATTCAAAATGATAATCTGATGGAATTAGTGGTATTCTTGGAATGAATACTTTTTCACCCTCATACTTTCCTGTAAAAATAGTCGCTTCTATTACGTTTTTTCTTAGAGTTTTCACTTTGAGTCTGGTGCCATTACATAATTTAGGAGGATTTAAATTACGCAACAACATTATTGGTGTACCAATCTTTAGATAAAGAATATGAGGCGGTATGCCTGGTGGATGTAGCATTTAAACCGATCCCAGTAGTTAAACACGTGAGAAACAATAATATTTCTAATTTTATACGCCATCGATATGTCACCGAACACCAGCAAAGACAGAGAAGAAAATAAACATGCTCCGACGCCAAGAATTTTAAAAACTTTGAAAGGAGTAGGTATTCCATCTATCCAAATATATTCAACAATCATTATTAAGAACTATAACTGAAAAGTAAATATGAAATATCAATTTGTATTAACCTACAATGAAATACTTTTCAAGTTAAAAAATATAACCGAAATTAATTTTTTAAAATCAAATTATTTAAAAATTCAACAAAAAATACTAACAAAAAAAATAAAATATAATAAAAAATTTTAGCAAAAAGTCACCCATATTACGTTAACCTTATTGCAAAGGGATAACTCTTACGCTAGCAGCATACCTGGAACTGCAATTGAATAGACAGAATAACTCTTAAAAAATCATAGCATTAAAATAATTATGTATTCTGAAAACGATAAAATATCCAGCCATTTTAAAAAATCAAAAAAGGTTTATTTCCTAGAAACCAAAAACTAAAAATTGCCAAAATACAGAAAAAAAACTTTTGCATAATATGGTACATTTTTGCATTTATGGTTTGTTTTATGTCTTCTCATTGGTTCAATGGGATTTTTTTACTTATCATTTGAAATTTAATTAATTAAATAACTTCCTAGTATGTTTTTGATTTAAATTCTGATAGTTAATAATACATGTCATTTTTTTTGATTTTTTACAATTTTAAATAATTTGCTTTTTTGATATTTCTGGTATTTGGGATCTAATTTTTCATGTAATTTACTTTCTTTTGGAATTTTTATAATTTTTCTTACAAAATTAATTTTGAATATTTCATGTTAATTCTTTTTTCTGTGTACAATTGTTATATATTTTTTGGTTATCATTAAAATTCAATCTTCAACTATGAATTAAGAACACTTCCTTTTGAATTTTAAATTTTTAAAAATATTAACCCTTTTAATATCATCCAAAAAAAAAAAAATCCTTGAAATACCCTAAATATTTTAAAACATAATTAGCATTTTTAAAAAAATTCTCTATTCAAGAGTAAACACACACAAAAATATTTTACTAAATTTTGAATGAATAATTAAGAGATATATACATATGCAAATTACATACAATAAACCTTAAAAATAAAACTCCTTATTAATAAATAAAACACTATTTGTAGCAGTTAATGAATTTTTTAAAAAATTACTGCTAGCTAATTTTAAGTTTATAGATATCATTGAAAACATATTTAATAAAGTTGGTCGAAAGATGGCATGTAGTTGGTAAAGTTTATGTGTGTATGTGAAATCAAATATCAAAATTTAGTTCAAAAAAAAAAACTAGGAAGTTATTTCAATAATTAAAATTAAAACAATGTGTAAAAAATCACCACAGTACCAATGAGAAAAAACGACAGTAAATACGCAGTGTTAACGAAATATATAACTTGGAATTTTATATACTGTATAATTTTTATAATTTTTTAACGAAATATAAATATTTTATTAATGTTATTTTTTTAACGAAGCATTTTGCTGTATACTTTTTATAATTTTATGTTAACGAAAGATGTGTCTCATTATTATTAAATAAATATTTATATTTAGTGATTTTCATATGAAATATTTTCATGAAACATGATTGGTGCATACATGTTTCATGTAAATGAAATGTTGGTATTCTTAATTTTTTTACACAAAGGAAGAGCAATTCGTTTTCAATGCAGGTGAGTAAGTGATATTGAAATTTTATGGCGCAAGAGCCAGATATGGCTATGCTGCGCCAAACCTTAAGTGAGTCATTTAAAAAACGGAATATAAGTTAAGTCAAAGTTACATTAAGTTAAAAGCGGGCCAAGTTAAAATCTTAAAAGTTTTAATCTGATAAGTATTTTTGTCAAATTTTAAAAAAAAGTTAAAACATTCGATTTTCAATGCAGGAAGATAAATATGAACTTTAAAATATATGGCGATACATAAGTAACAATTATTTTGAGAAACTTTCTTAGGTAATGTTCAACTGCATAGTAAACATAAATTGTAAGATCATCTGTGTAATAAATATGCATATATAACTCCAAAAAATAATATTTTTGCCCCTGCTCTTCTCAGTTTTATATTAAGTTGGTTTACTTAATCTTTTTAATAAAATATAAATTTTTAGTGAAAAAAAGTTGATGAATTTTTTGCAGTTTTATTTACTTATTGATGCAATCTATATAAAGTAAATTTCTTAATTAACAACATATATGTACTAAATGCATAGTATCAGATTTTATTGTTGAACATTCAGAAGAGAGAGAGAGAATTCTTTTTCTAATACAAGTAGATCGTCGTCATCTAGGCTTTAAATGATATCGACATAAGGCAAGTTTTGAATATTTATAATTTTTAGTAAATACTTTTTTTTTTTAGGCAAGAGTTGATTTTCTAGTTTCAATAATTCACATAATTTCGAAGAGAAAATATTTCTTTTCGATTGTGTAAAGTTAAAATGTACAAGCAAGTTAAGTTAAAAGTACATGACAGATTTTATTGATTGTTCAAAGAAAAATTTGAAATTATAATTTTGAATGCTCATTTAAGTACATTTTGTCAATGCATTTTTTATTTAAATTGAAAAAGATTTCGCTTACGAAGAGACGAATTAGTCTTTTTTAAGGTAAAATTTCATTTGTAAACTCTTTGAGGCTCACCTTCCGTGTAGCCTGAGGCACGTTAAATCTATTGGGGGCCAAAGTCCTCCCATTGGCATGGTGTGGAAGTTAGGAGAGGGTGGGTGGGTGTTAGCTCAGGTGTCTACCTCGTCACTTGACCCAGATTTAAAATCACATGGCCTGTCCCCAACAGCCCTCGTTTTTCTTCTAGTGCAAAATTAATAAAGCTAAACCAAACCAATTGAGGCTCACCTTCAAGTGTGACTCGACATCATCTTTATTTGCTGCAAGTCCAACGTCGAGTGTGGTTAAATTTAAGAATCACTGCTGTTGCTAATACCGCCTAACGCAAATGAGTAATACTCAAATGCTTATATTTTGTTAAAATTAATTAATTCTCTTTCAAGCGACACATCCATTACTCTTTGAATTTCTTCCCACATAGGTATGGTAAATAAATTAACTCATTCAAATATTTCAAATTTTTCTCTGAACGAAGTCTATTACTCCAAATATTCTTTGTTTATTTTATTTTTCGGAATTCGGTGTACTGGCATCGCCACTCTACTAGGGGCTACCATCGAATTTTTGAAATTTTATACTTCTCTTTACTGAAATAGTTTTAGTGGATTGTGCTGTTTCTGAAAACGATCCTATTAGGCTTCCCGAAGCTGTGCTTGGGGACGCATTTTATTACTCAATCATCTTGTAGAGAAAATTTCACGATAAAAGAAATTAGTATAATTGCAAAAAGCTGAAGAAATATTACATCTGATATTTGTGGAAATTAACTAAATTCCATGTCCTTGGGATTGTTTCAAAAAAAAAAAAAAAAATCCCATCATAATCATGATATCAAAATTATCATGAACTTACAGATTTTATTGTGGTTATAAAATGGAACTGAATAGAAAAAAAATATCATTCGTTTCAAAAGACTTTCCAGTGTTATAAAACCATCCAACGAATCGGATAAAATAATCCTCTGGCCATTGAAATTTTTTAAAATTCCATCCGATAGTGACTTTAAATACTTCATAATTACATTCTTTTCAAAATGTGAATCTATCGAAAGCAAAAACTTTATGTAGAACTTCAAAAGTGGAAAAATAATAGTGTTTTCGGACAAAAGCAGAAATGAACATATTTTACTGTAACTTTAACAAATTTTATTATGTTTTATGATTTGCTCTGAAACAAAAATTCTGAAATGATATATCCTTAAACCAAACTAAATCAGTCACGAAAACTACAAACTTAATAATTATTACGCATCCATGAGTTTAAAATACCAGATGGATTCCATTGTATGTAGATTGGAGAGAAAGAACGTTATTAATGGGAAATCATAACATCACTCAAATGATCTTCTTGAATGAGGTTAAATATTATTGTATTATTAAATGAATCAAGCCCTCCGAGATGTAGCAAAGGTTACGAGTTGCGAAATATTTATAGCCTAAAAATTTAAATGTTAGCAATTGATGTTCGTAGCTCTTGAGAGATGAAACCAGTATACCCAAAATATTTTATTTATTACCCTTGGAGGGATTGGTTTATTCAGATTGCTTCATGAATGGGAAATAGAAGTTCTTCATAAGAGACTGTACCAGGAAAAAAAAAAATAAATAAAAAACAGCGAGGAGTTATTATATTAACTGAAGCATGTTGTAATGTACAGATCTAGGTCAAACAGATACACCGTTGGCAAGTGAAAGTACTGTCTCGCATGAGTGGAATCGTAACAGACAAACTCGCAATTGTGTGTTCTATTTTTATGGACTATAAGATTTGGTATTTTCGCCTTCTCTCAATACTGATATTGTACTTGATGTTTCATTTGGATAAGTTTAAAAAGGGACGTGTTTACCGCACATGTAAGTTATTTTTCCTCCTGACTTTGCAACTGCAAAAAATTAAATTTAGCATGTAATTATTTTATAAACTTATTTTAAGTTTGAATTTATACTTAGTATCGGAATTACATAGTAATTTTGTAAAATTTATATTTAAAGTTTGATTTGTGTGTTGCTACCTCGAAAATGTGATGGAAGTATTCTATAACAAGATTGATAAAATATTTGTTTACATTACATAGCTAAGCTGTGTGATATAAAGTAATTATTTGTTGCATTAATTCAATAACGTTAATGAAATTCGTGACTGATTTAAGTTAGATCGTATAACTTCTATGGAAAATGTATTTGAAAGAATGTTTTTTTTAATACCAAAAGTTTTCATTCATTAATTTTTAATACCTACGATTACGTTGCCATATACTGTACAATAATCATAATTTAAATCCCATAAACATGTTACGTATGTCACTGTAATGTTATAAGGAAATGATGATATTTTGTATAACAATCCTTATTTCACATTCGATCAGAAAATAGTTAAAAGTTAATCCAACAATATTAAATACAACTATTTATAAAAATTTAAGTAATCTGAGCAGAATATTTGAAAAGTGAGAATATTGAGCCCTATGTTACAAATATTTTTACATTGTAAAAGTGGCCCGACACAGCTTTAACAGCGTTGTTAATTTTATCTAAGAATTTTTAATTCTTTGTGAGTCTTCAGTTAAACTTATGTGAAAATTAATATGCAATTTGGGATGATAAAGATTATTTATTTATTTAAGATATACACTAGCAGGTTTTAAAAACCCAACTCAATAAACCTAAGATATACACTAGCAGGTTTTGAAAACCCAACTCAATAAACCTACCTACTCCATACTTAAAACAAACTCTTTTTGAATCAAACAGTTTGTAATTAAAACATTAATAATATGTTAAATTAATTTATATCCAATTTAAATTTGAAAACAGTTATATAATAATTTCTAGACTTTTAAGAAAAATTAGCATTTTATCCTGGCTAATCGTAAAAAGTTATCAGCATTTAAATATGCATTCTTTTGGGAAGATATAAACTAAATAGTTTATTAAAATGTCAAATATTCAATTTTTGGAAAATTTTTTTTTTTTAATCATTCCCTAGGAATTTTGTCAAAAAATGAAACATAAAATTCTTTGTAAAATCAATTCATTCTTCAGAAAAATATAATTTTTTTAAAAAAAAATTTAGAGAGATGTTATGGTTTTAAACTTATTCCGGTTGGATTTCCTTTATATTACTTATGTTTCATAAATAACTTATTTGCATTTCTGTATTATTTTGATATTTTGTTTTTTAGTCAATGCATGCTTCTTAACCAAAGGAACTATTACTATTATGATAATTTTTTATTTGTTTTATCAAAGCGAACGCACACTCCCAGTATTTTTTTTCTCATAAATATATCCCAATTTTCAAATTTTGAAAAATGGTTCTCTATTATTCAACAAAAGTATTCAATTTTGTTTCTTTATCTCCCTTGCTAATTATATATTTAGCATATTATCTCATTACAATGCCAATTTTTTTAAAAAAAATTATGTGTAAAATACAGGTAATTAATTCATGGCAATCATTACGAATTTGCTCATTAAAATTATTAGCTTTCAGAAAATTTTGAATTTAACCATAAATGTTCAAATCATAAAAATCTCACCCCCCATCCCCCACAAAAAAAATATTTTCGAAGAAAATTCGAAGAATTACAGTTTTAGGAAGGAAATCAAGGAAAATATCAACGAAAGTAGTTTTTGCAAATTTATTTAAATCAGTGGTTTTTTTTACCTTTATGTGCTTCTAAGCTTCCATGATAAAAGATTTTTTTCAATGCCTTCATATCTTTCATTTTTATATTGGTTTAATGTTTTTGTTAATGATATTATGTGATATAATGTATTTTCAATTATGTGATTTAGTGGATATGTGATTTATGAATAATTATTGATTTCATTATAAAAAATACAATACGTTGACTAATATACAGGTTTCTATTCTTTTCCATAGTATGGAGCCTCTGATTTAAATACAGGAAGTGTATTTGATATGTGTAAAATTGCTTGAAGTAAAAAGTGAATTTTTGCTGTTATTTTTAAATTTTTAAATTATTTTCGAGTTTATAAAAATTTCCACTGAATTCATTTCTCGAGCTTTTGAAGAATAAGAGAATTATTGATTGTGATTTCCTATCTTTTTCTTCTTTTTCTTTTTAGAAAATGCAAAGGAACACGGGAAAATCAAACGAGAGATATTTTATGTCTCCTAAAAATAAATAGTGAATGGTATAATTTATTTATTCAATAACATTGTATTTATTATAACTCGGTAAAATAAACTTAATGTCTCATTCACTAATAACAAAAATTTCAAGCCATTTGAATTTTTATTGCTTAAAACAATTAATGAAATCTAAAGAATAGGGAGAATAAATATGTCGGGAAATAAGAAACACGAGGGGTAAATTAACAAAATTTTCCGTTAAATTTTGGAAAACATTTTGCATTGTACAACTATTTTTCCTTTGAAAAGACTTGCAAAATGTAACAAATTATATCTGTAAAAATGGAACATGCTTGTAACTCTATTTCTATTTGACAGTAATATCATTATTAGAGCCGGATTTTACCTTTGAACCACTCCGCGCTGAAGTAAAAAATTGAGACTCTATGGAGCAACAATGTAAGCATTCTAAAAGATAGGTATTTGTTTTTTCCTGCCCTTCTTTAGCGAACGTCCAAAAAACAGCTGTGTAACTCAGTGTAATTGACACAAATATAGTTAAAATAACTCTTCACTTAAAGTACTTAATTAGAAATAGTTAACAGGAATATTATACAGATGATTTTTTTCACTAACTTTTAATTCGGAGAATTCTCTGATTAATTCAGAACTATATTAACTATTATAGAATTCACACTCAACTCCAAATATACTGAGATCTGATAATCTTGTTTGAAATGTGTTGGTTGTTCTCAAATAGTTTTTAGTTTGAAGAAAACTCCGTCCCCCGCATGCAGTACTTATTGAAAGAGATTCTAAGAGTAATGCTCAAGTTGAGCAAAATTCATTTTTGTTATTGATTTCTCAAAAAATCCAAAGGATCCAAAAATTGTCCTTATGATAGAATACTTTCAAAATCTTTGCAGTTGGCCAAAATTACAGAAAAACTAACGTCTTTTAGTTCATATATTTATATGATATGAAAAAAACAGAAATAATTGTTGTGATGTTGCAGCTGAGAAAATCATTGTTCTAAAGAATTGATTGCAGTGTCATCCAGGTAGTAAAAGAATTCAATTATGTGTTTTACCTGTGATTAGATTTTGGGCTCATCCTGGTTTTCATAATTATATTGTCTTTTTCGAAGCTGAGCTCAAAGCCTAGATATGATTGAAGCCTCTATCTAAATACTAAAAAAATATCTCTAAGGGCCACCAGGCATTTTTGTATCTTTTGCAACAAATATATTTTTTGTAGTGGTAAGTTTACTGTAATGGTTGATCACGTTAGAAAGAAGGAACTAAAAGGTTACTAGTGTACATTTCTGTCCAATTCAAATGTACTAGCTCACGTTTCTGTCAATTTCGATGCACTTCAATAAAAACCCTCTTTTTTTTTTTTACATCGAAGTAAAATTGTTAAGTCGTAGCTTATAGAAAAAAGTGTAGGGGATCCGTATTTTTATTTTGCACCTTCTTTAATTGCACTCTTTAACAAGTTTAAATGTATAAAAAGCGTTAAATCAGAGAGACGTCCGCCACTTTCTTTTTTTTTTATTTTTGGGGACCGTGTTGAATATCAAGGAAATTGACGATAAATGTAACATAGTAATTTTTTTACTTTTTCAAAATTAAAGTAAAAAGATGGATCCACGCAGAGGAATACATCTTGTATTTTTGTCATCGATAAAGCACCCTTAATGAAACATATCAAACACAGACACAAAATTAAAATTTAGGAAAGCTAACTTTTTTGGCAATTTTGACAACCATTTTTGGAAAAAGTGCACCTTTGCATAATTATTTTTATTTGTACATATTTGTTTTTATTTGTACAACGCAGTAAATAATTCACTGAGAGTTTTGAATTCTACGCGTTTTTAATTTTTTAAAAATCTGTATAGGATTACAATCATTTTAAATTTTACCCAAAAACCAATGCTACGTCGTGTTTTGCAATTGTTTGCTGAACTGTCCTAATATGTTAAAATCTTTCTTTTTCAATTTAGCTTTTACATATACCCAACCAAGACTTGCCTACCAAAAATATTTCTCTTATAAATTCTTTTTATTATTTCTTCTGTTAAGAACTCGCTTTTGGTTATTAATTTGGCAATTTTTAATGTTTAAATTTTCAGTCCTCTAAAAACAATTCCCGCTCTTATTTCTCACGAATTTCAAGTCGCCAAGGTTAAGCTCCTCGGTGCGTGCTCTGTTCCCCGCTCCTAGTTACTCCCATCTCCTTCCATTGGCCAATGAAGATTCAACACTTCGTTTGGAGCTGCCAATCGAAATTTGATGCGTCGGAGCTCTGGGATCCGTGACTCCTCCACTCATCAGGACGTTTGCGTTCTGATCCCATTAAATTTGATTTCAAATTAACTTAATTCTGGAACATATATTCTTAAATTGATGATTTAAATTCCACTAATTGTGATGAGAGATTAAATTTTTAAAATTAGGTAGCTCTTAGTATTACGCCATTGTTTTGGCACCTGGGTTCGAGTTCGCGGCAA
Source organism: Nephila pilipes (assembly GCA_019974015.1). Taxonomy (NCBI): domain Eukaryota; kingdom Metazoa; phylum Arthropoda; class Arachnida; order Araneae; family Nephilidae; genus Nephila; species Nephila pilipes. Next base: position 33,054 of record BMAW01010135.1, read on the forward strand.
AGGGACTCGACGGAAATAACAGCGGCCGCGAGTTCGCAACCATTACAACTAGGCTACAGCGGTCACAAGCTGAGGGGGAAATATGTGTCATTGTTGCATAAGAATACATTATTTGCATTTCAATGGCAACCTTCCTACCATAATTTTCAGAAGACTCAGATGGAAATAATAGATAAGAATGAGGTTATTCCATTACTTGAAAGAGAATATTTGATGTACTTAAAATACTAAGTATCTTTGCAAGTCAAACAGGAGGGAGAGAGCAATTTTTATCATTTCCCTTTGTTAAGAAAACAGAAAGTGCTTGAAATGTTTCTACAAAGATGGGAATTTATGTAGAGTTTGGAGGACGGGGTCGTAAGAAGATTTCAAAACGAAATTTGAGCTTAATCCGATTTTCTCTCTTATCTCATCACTGCTGATATTTACACACACCTTAAGAGCTTCAGCTTATTGACATGCAGTGAGATCCCACGATGAAATAAATGTTTAATTCTGTGACATTAGTTCCTTTTTGCAAATCTTTTTCTGCTGAAAAATGTCCAAGTATGAAGAAGGTTGCTGGGGAAATGTTCTCTATATTTGGCTCTACATATATTTGGGAGCAAAGTTTTTCTTGCTTGAAAATCAGTAATATAGATGCTCTATGACAAACAGTAATTTGAAGGCTGTGATGAGAATTTCAACAAGCAGTTTCACTCTTGATTTCCACAAAAATTCTAGAAAAATTGTGATGAGGTACATTTTTCTCATTAAATTGATTTTAAAATAATATATGCTTTAAGCTATAGATGATATGAAATTAGCACAATAAATAAATTGAATAAAACTGCCACTACTTTATTTAATTTACGTTTATCGATTTTTGTGGTACGATTTAAATCTTTTCTGAAATGCAGCTGACTAATGAATGCAATCCTTTTTTAGAAAAAAAGTGCAGTAGTCCGTTTCCATAAAGTGGCGCCTGGCGCAATTGTCCCCTCCCTTATCTAAGAATGGATCATTTAAGCTGTTTGGTCTACCAGTATTACGTACTCTGCCATGAATGGGAATAGATTCCATATCGTTTTGGGAAACTATACTAAGGGAGGGCATATGAAAGTCTACTTAATAGGTAAAAGAACTTGTACTCTGCAAGTTATCACACACACACAAATTATTCATCTGTCTAGATAGAATACTATATTTTGAAGCTAGAGCCATTTGAAATACTATCATTATTTTATGGACACGCTGTATTATCAATCGACTTTTAATTTTGCAGGTTTTTTTTATTTTTTATTTTGTAGGATTAAAAAATTCTGAACATAAATTATTAATAAAAAATAGGATATCTAATTACTTACGAAATTCTCATAAAGCTTTACAAATTTGATATCCAGCATAGTTTAAAAGGGTACTTAAAATTTATGTTAATGGATTAATAAATGAACATAATTAACATCTGAAAAAGAATCTTATCATTATCGTTGCCGGTTTTTTTCCCCGTTTCAGATTGCTAATTTAAGAAAAAGGTTTAAATTTCAAATTTTGAAAAATTCTGCTTAAAAGTTTCCGAGTTACAGGGGTGAAAAAAAAAATTATTCCCGTAATGTTAAATAATTGTCTCAAGCATTTGTACGTTAAAAAATTTCTACTCTGCACCTTTCGAAGATTTACCAACATAAACGATAGATATTTTCCAATTCTGAAAAAAAACTTACAAAAATCATAAAAAGTTATATACCATTGCTTAAATGCGTTTTTTAGTTAATTACAAAAAACAGTTACCAAGAAAAAAGATTTTGAATAAATAAATTTTTTATATATATTTGGATTTCTCATGTTGTAAAAACATTAAATTCTAAATTCCATGCAATTCCCTCCAACAATTCAAGAATTATTTTAGATCAAAACTTACAATTGAAACATGCAGAGTCTTATAGTGTGCCGGATACTAGTTCATAATTCTTAAATAGAGAAACATTTATTAAACGTTATTGTATGACAAGAAATATATTATGAATAGTAATCTAGTATATAGTCCCTTAATGTGTTTAGCCCCCCCCCCCCTCGAATATATCTCTGGAACTAATTCCGGGTTCGAATAAAATTACGAACAGACATTCGAATCCGACAAAGATGTTGAATTCATATTCGTCTACGGGCTAATTTTTGGCTTGTGAAAGTCATGCCAGCCAAATTGTAATATATATATATATATATATATATATTTCTTTTCTTAATTTACCTTCTTACAAGGAGTATGGTTAATTGTGATTTGTAGAATGATACTTATGTTGCTCATAAGGACATTTTATGGCTTATAACTTTGGTACAGTAAAGAGCATGATTGCCTATACAGCAAATTATTTTTTACGTCACAAAAAATTGTTCCGATTCCCATTCTTCTCGGAAATAGTAATGTTGCCTAGCAGTTTTTCGTCAGCTTTATCCGGTTTCTATGAATACATACAGTCTGGCAGGACCTAAATATGAGTCATAATTAACACAAATTTTTTTTTTATAAAAAAATTAAAATTTCTTTTGCTAATTTCATTTTAACAGTTGCTACCTTTTTTCATATAATTATTCAAAATTAATATTGATTAAGTGTAAAGTAAGCGCACCTCCAAGCCCCCAGACTTCCCAGAAGTATTAACAATCAAGAAAAGAATACATCTTCAAATTCCTGTTGCATTTTCATTTTCACAAATAAAGCGTTTTTATGTATAAAAACGTTGCCAATGTTAACAACAAAAAGAATAAAAACAGACGATTCTGTCATAAAAATTAGTTATTAAAATAAGAGCAAATGATAAATTATTAAGATAATGATAAATTACTAAGATAGACAGGAGAATTCTATTCGAATATAAAAATTAAAGCAAAGAAACACATTAAATTAAACATATATCAACAATTCAAATATATCTTAATAAGCAAACCAAGTGTAAATATTATAACCATAATGCATTATAATGTCACTCTTTTGAACCTAACACCATATATCCTTTATTTTGTGTCCCAACATTTTTGTTGACTCCATTTTCTCAAAACAATAACATGGTAATGTTAGCACATGTTAAAAATTAATAAAAATCTATACATTTTCTTGAATTTAAACTTGCCAGACGCATAATGACGACACCAATTAATAAGGATCACGTACAAAATTTTTTTTTCTTGTCCTCTGAAAGTGGAATATGTAACGTTAGGCAAACCAAGTAAGGCAATAGAAGACTAATGATGTGGTAGACATATATATATATTCATTGCTATTTGTGGAAAAAAGGGTGCATCTATCTAACACGGTTAGTAATAGTTTTGTAGCCAGTATTATGGTTTATCATCAAGAATTTTGTATAATTAAAAATTTTAAAAATTAAGCCATTGAATTTATTTTAAAATTTTTGTGACAAGCTGTTACGTTGGCTGGGCAAAAAAAGCGGAATACGTAACGTTAGGCAAACCAAGTAATGCAGTAAGAGACTAATGGTGTAGTTGGGGTATTCTTTTTAATATTATCGGCTTGATATTTACTGCTATTGGTGCGTCGATCTAATACGATTAGTAATAGTTCGGTAGCGAATTGTGATTCATCACCAAGAATAATGTATAGCTAGAAAATTTTTTAAAAGTAAGGTAGGGTGTATTAATTGTAAAATGTTTTTCATGCTGCTGTGTTGCCTGGACGCAAAAACATCCGTTGTTGTCCACATATAGATCGCGAGTGTGTGTGGCATACTTGATTTAAACTATTCTGTACTTAATTCTTCGGATAAATTTTATTTCATACAGTGAAATATTTTTTTTATAAGTTAATAGTGAATGAGTAACCGGGTTTACTGCGCAAGAACAAAATCTAGCTAATCTCCGCCAAATATTTGTTCCAACTGTAAGCTAGAAGAAACTTAGAAGTTCATTAGTTGCATTAATTCAGTTAATTAGTGGATCAATTAACATCATAATTTAGTTTACTTTGAACTGATCAGTTTTATGCAGTTGCGAAACGAATTGCGAAAGTTGTTAGAGCAACCCCCCCGCCTTTTTTTTCACCGATTGTAAAGTCCTCTAAAAGTTCCACTTTTGATGAAACAGATTAAATGACAGTGAATAATTTCTTACGGATTTATAGAATAATATCTGCAGCCATCAATAGTTCTCATGCCGAATCCGAAAGAATATTTTCAGTAAAAAGCAATTTTTAAACAAGCGAGATTGATTATACAAACCAAATCGAGACTACGATTGTAATGGCAATTACAAAATGTTACTTAGTGTTAACATGTAAAAGAGTTCGGTTAATAATTAAGTAAAAAACAACGAGGAATTTTAGAAGATCTATGTTGTGTGTGTAGAAATAATTATGTTAAATATGTGTTATGTATTAATTTTATGCGTAAAATGAAATTACTTAGTAAAAGGGGACGCATTTAATTTATTCTTCACAGTTCTTGCACTATGTTGATGGTTATAATTTGGAGCGCGCGTTTCAGAAAGGCATGTAATTCTTATCAAAAGTACGATTAGATAATTAGATTAGTTTCCCATTGCTCAGGCTGCGGTAGCCTAGTGGTCATGGTCTCTCGGATGACGGTTTTCGTTGAGTCGTGGTTCGAGCCTTGATGCCACTTAAGATCCGCCGTGTAGCCGGGGCTGATGCACGTTAAATTTGTCGAGGCCAAAAGTCTGTTCGAGTTGGTGTGGTGTGGAATTTAGGAAAAGGGGTTCCGCTCAGGTGTCGTCCTCGTCACTTGACCGAGGTTCAAAAGTACGAGGTAACGTCACCAATAGCCCTTGTGTTGCTTCTAGAGCGACGTTAATAAAACCAATGCAATCCTATTGCCCGGCGCAATAATGAATTTTAGAATTTAAAGTTATAAAAACTACTGTATAGTGCTAAAGTAAAGCAAAATCAGTTTAAAATTTATTTAATTTGAATTATTGATTTTCCTCTGACAGGTTTACTGAGAGTGGGAGGAGTTTAATCGAAAAACATATTTCAAATCTGAGAGTGATCAGAGATGAAGGAGAGAGAAAGTCTTGAAATTTTTATTGGATAAAGGGCATTCCCAATTTTTCTTTTAGAGTAGCTAGAGAGAGAAAATTTTCCTACAAATTAATAGAGAATTAGAATAAGGATTTTAAAATATCCAAGTTAAAATTTACCATTTCATACTTTTTAAATTTGGAATTAATTTTAAATCGGAATTAATGAGACATGTTATGGACACGAACTAAAAACGATGTTGTGTCAGAGATGGATTTGAACTAATTAGTCGACGAATTTCAATTTTTCCAGCTTTTTGCAAGGTAACAGTAATGGACACTATCCTCAGTATGGAATGATGTAACAAATTCTGGCGGTCGGTGGACCGAGGCGTTAGTCTCCGGTAGTGGCCTCTGTTAGCTGAATACCACCGAGAAGACGTATTTCCATGCACCCACTAGGTCTCTCGATTTAGCCGTATGTAAGCTGACTATTCAACCGTTTTTTAAATCAGAGGTCCCAAATGATTTGGATACTAGTGATAATTTCTTGTTTCACAGTCTCCAAGATTCAGGAAATTAGAAAAATTCAAGTACTACCCCGTATTCTTACCATTTTAACCTGGAATATTGGGACACTATCACACGTTTAGATCTATAACCAGAAAAACAAATACCTAAATGTGTTCAATGGGATGTTGATGTCGCTGCATCTTGGAGGTGTATGCATACTCACATCCCAGAAATAACCTAACAGTTTCGTTACACTCACCTGATGGGTGCAAACTGGCTGTAGCTGTGCTGATCCAGACATGCACATGAATCGCGTCTGCATCGTTTCCAGGGAAAGCCCACGCTCACTCCTTTAATGTTTCGTGCAAGCGGTCCCGGATATATACCAGGGATACAATAGATTAATTCGTTAAGTTCATCCTCATTCTTTTATTATCTAGTTGAGTGATTGATTGCGAATAACCTTTGTTTTGATTTTGCTCATTGTGAAATCATCCTTTTTGCTAATTGTAGCAATATATTTTCAAATTCAAGAGACGATGAGTAAAAGAGTTCTACTTACCTCTTTTCTAATTTTTACTTTAGCAATTTAACGTTTTATCTAAGTGATAAAAAAAAGGGGGAAAAAAACACTTTCCCAACCGATGCACTAATTTTGACGATTGACGCCATTGTCGTTTTGTCTCTTTGGTTCAGCGGAACTCTTTTCTTAACGATATCGACTTTAGATCATTTCTATCTACTCATATTTATTCAAGTTCTTTTTACACTTCAGATAATTTTTACAAAATATTTATTGCATAATAGAATAAATACATTTAATTACAGAGAAGTTATCGCTTATAACTAGCTAATCTAACCGACATCTATTAAGTAAAAAGAATCTCCCTCCAAATCTAACCCATTCATGTTGTCTTCGGTTTTGATTCAAGGTTTACATCAGGGGTCTCCAAACAACAACACGTAGCACGGACCGACATTGACTTGCAGTCTAGTCCGCCACAATTGATTTGGATTGCATAGTAAAATGTACTCTATTAGTAAATCAAATAAACCAATTAAAAATACAATAACTGTCCTAAATTATGAAATTCAAAAGTTTAATGGGTAATCAAATAATATATAAATTTATCCTAATCTGTTACAATAAGTGACATACATCCAAAATGAAAATCCTAATATGAAATTAAATACACTCAACTCTTTTTTTACACGGTATATACTTTCTACAGAAAACCATGCGAAAATAATCCTAGTAGGTAAATTTGGGGATTATTTCCATAACTTTAAAAAATCATGTAAGATGAAATTTTTTAAAAGTATTTTCCTTAGAAACCCGTGCAAAAAAGCAATAATGAAATCAATATTACATATTTATAAAACAAAACAATTCATTTTTATTCAAAAAAAAAAAAAAAAACAATCAAAATCTGTTCTAAGTAGATGCGTCATATATGTCTAGCACAACTGTCGTCTTTGATTCAAAGAAATTTCGTTCGCTATTAACAGCCTCTGTTACTTTTGTTGTTGTTACAAAGTCTGTTTTGTGACTTTTTTTTTTGGTTTCTCATGTTGCTTATAGAATTCTTGATTCCTGCTCCACGCAGCTTAAGATTACGTTGAAATTGTAATGCACACCTTATGCAAGGATCATGTGTAAGAAAATGTTTCATACTTTAGTAAAATTAAAGCCCTCGTGAATTAAATCAACTATTAACCCTCTAAGCGTTTTGCACGCTTTTTTCCGTGCTGTTCGAGATATTCCAAAAGCGTTTGCGCCGGGTAATCCCGTGTGGTATGAACACACCTAAAGCGTTTAAGCCGCCTTTTTTTGCCTTCACAGGATGTATTCAAGATCGTTTGTGCCGGGTTTTTCTGAAATTCCTTTCCCCCCTTTTGAAAGTTTTACATCTTGTTAGATAATTGGGGAGGGTTGCGGACACAATGAACTTTGACAGGAAATTTTATGGCTCACTAGGGAACCCCAGTCTTTTCCTTAGGGTTAAGACATTTTCCATTGAGACATTCGTTCAAGAGAGGAAGGGGAAGATTTCCTTTCAAGTGTGTTTGTCGGTCAGCTTGGGTTGAGATTTTATTGGGTTTATGAAAGAAATGCGTCCTTTGACCTACCTTTCGAGATAAATTTTTTTATTTTAACCTATCCAAAAACGCTTTAAAGTTCAATCACAAAATTAACTAGATTTTATTCCCATTTTTTAATTAATATTCATTTCGAATCATAACAAATTTAGATAGAGTAGGAAATCTACTGTTTTTTATTGTTGGACAAATTACTTTTTCTATGTTTCTTTGATTGCTAAGAACTCCCTTTTTTTTCTCACAATAAAATTATCAGATAGAGTTAAGTTTTTATATTATATCTATAAATCTCGAAAAACATCGCTAAATATATATCTATAAAATATCTATGTTTAAATGCAGAGAATGTATGAAAACAATAAATACATTCTATTGTTTCATTTGTGTTACTTTAATCACTACTTTCAGTTTTTAAAATAACAATTATTTCATAATAAAGTGTCACAAATTAAAAAAAAAACGAACGTGTCAAAATCAGAAACGCTTTAAGATTTTCAATTATTACAAATGAATAATTTTTAAGCTTCTGTATTGCTTTACTTTTAAAAATTTCTAATGCATGAATAAAAATAATACCAAAAATTAAACTTTTTTTAAAATTTATTAGTTTTTTTTTTTCATAATTTCAAAGCCAGGTATTCAGGACAGCTTACACACGATCCTCAGTTTTGTAATGTTAAGTTTCGAAATACATCCGAATTTTAAATAACTGAGCTACATCTTCCTTCAAAGAGAAGAAGAATGAGATTTCCCGCTCAAATTCATATTTTTCTAACTTGATTTTTGGAATAATAAGTAATTAATAGCGTCTGCACACATTTATATTTGTTCATACGTGTAAGTATCAACTGTACATTTGCACAGATACTTTTGATTACTAATTATTTGAAGATTCAAATTTAAAAAATATTCATATGTGTAAAATCCCTTATAATTTAACTTCTGTTAAAGGATAACTGAAGTACATGTAATTAAAATCCGGACATTTTTCATAATCTTAACAATATATAACTAGGAATTTTACGTAAGCTACCCTGAAAATCTGCTTTTCAAATTGCGATAAAAAAATTTATGTATGGCACATACACAATTAAAAATTATTTAATACAAAAACTTACAATTCTATAAATATTTAAAATATTAAACTCAAAATTTAATATATTTCATCGCTAGCATATTTTCATATATTCCGTAAGTTTTATACAATTCAGTTGAAAACTGCACGTTATGAACCAAAATTAACTGAAAAATTTGATGAATATAAAATAAAATTTTTACTTGGAAGCAAAACTGAGATACTAAGACTTCGGTATACAAAAATTATGAGCATATCTACAATAGTTTCTGAAATAATTATTTTAAAATTCAGCTCGAAATTTGTTTGTTATGTTATACGTAATATTAAATAAAGTAATAGTTTGATGCATTAACAGATTATTAAAAATAGATATAAGTGACATTATCGCAAATGTTACAAATTTTATAATTTTAAATTCAATTATAATTTTAAATTAAATTGTACACTGTTATATATACACAATATTGTGTTTCACAAATGATTTTTTCTTAAATAACAAAGTGTTCCGAAAGCAGGCATTAAAGTACTTTAAAGACATGTTGTTTTGTTTAAGCATTTAATAAAAAATATTAATTTTTTTTCTTATGTGTCTCGGATATTTTTAACATTTGTAACAATTAAAATTATTGCTTATATACGATTCTTTGCATTTTTTTGTAAATTGAATGAACACTTTGATTACAATTATGTTTATTTGAGAACATATGAACTCTAATTTATTTTATTCATGAAATACAAGTTTTGAATAAATTGACTTTTTTTTGCATTTGTTTTAAAATATGTATATTATATTGAAATTTAAACTACCCAAAATTATACCTGATTTGTTATAAACGAATTTTTGATCTAATAAACACATATAGCTGTTTTTAGGTACAATTTGTAAAATGGACTAAGATTAGTAGATGAATATTATTTTTTTTCATATTGTGAATATTTTGCACTGAACTTAGATATATATTTTAGTCCCTTTAAGGTTGGAGAAGCAAATCGTAAGCAATTTTGCATTCAGGTTGATATTGAATATAAAAAGTTCCTCGGCTATTCAAAAGTGAGGTGGTTTACTTTGAAACCAGCACATCCACAGAGCACAAATAGAGCGCATTTTGAAATCATATGATCCGCTTCGGTCACGATATTTAAATTTGGAAAAATACCTTACATTTGGGGGAAAAAAAACATCACCCTTTCAATAGATCAAAACATACACTCTCTTTTCTCTACAACCAGACATTATTTTTCTATAAAACTACCCAAGAAATTAAACATCATAATATTTCAGCTACTGTTTATTTTATTCCAATATAGAATGAGATATGATGATAAATTCGTACCATTAATACTAAAGAATAAACTAACAATTCTGTATGGTTATATTCCTGGGATTATGGATACATTTCTAAAATTTAAAATTACTTACAAAATTTTTATGAATTCTTAGAGGAAATGTCTGTCAATTTCTTTGAACTAAAGTGTTTTAAGTGTACTGTTTTGAAAGACAAAATTAAAAGGGAAAAAGTTTCTCTCGCTGCCAAATTTGTAATAACCGATTCGTAAGATGTAGTTATTGATGACAATTTTCCGTTAAAAGATATAATACGAATATGTATTTAAAGTTTGAAAACACCAAAGAAACAAAAAGGTGAAAATTAAAATGTGGGATTGAAGATGGTTAGAAATATTTTGACATTTTGAAGAATATATACTCCATTAAAATTTAAAATTATTTCTTGAATGTAAAATATATTTCCTTTGCACAAATGTGGATGTAGATAGGGTATTTCGCTTAGAGCAGAGGTATCCAATCTCTTGCACTTTGGGGAACCTTTTGAGCTTACCATTACCTTTAAGGAACCCCTTGATCAAACAGCAGAAAAAATAGGATATTAAAGCTCTTTATCCTAATCAAATTTACAAAATTATTATTGCATTTCTATATTTCATATTAGAAACGTATTAGTAAGATTAATGAATGGTAAGGTAGCTGAAGTTTTTTTTTTTTTTTTGGTTTTCTAAAATATGGCGTATGAATAATAAACAAAAGCAACAATTTTTTAAATATAACAAATAATGAAAAAAATAATTAATGACTTGACCGGCATTGTTTTTTTAATGCAAAGTATTTTTACGTCTGTAATAATTTCTGAAATCATGAACCTAATGTCTTCTTCAGCATCCGATCTGTTTGTGTATTTTGTTTTTGTCGCAGCGTACAAAGAGAAAGATTTTTCGCATATATAGGTTGAAACATATGATATTAGATGTTTCACAACTCTTACGGCAATGTCATGATATACTTTTCTATTGTCAATCACAAAATACATTATATCACTTAACTAAATTTTAATTTCAATTGAGTGTACATCAATTTGATATATCAATCAAACTGATATACACTCAATTATTTCTTTTGTTGGGAGTTCGGAGGTTTTCTTCTTTTATTGGGTTTAGTTTAGTTTTTTCTTATTAACGTCGCACTAGAGGCAACACGAGGGCTATTGGCAATGAACTTCGTAATTTTGAACTTCGGTCAAGTGCAAATTACGATACCGGAGTTGGCACCCCTTCTCCTAACTTCCACACCACATCAACTTCTTTTATTGGGAGTTCAGTGAATTAAAAGTCTTCAAAAGGATTTTGGATCCTAGATAATTTTTTATTTTGAACACGATTCAAGAAATGTTTTTTGCAGATCTGATAAATGTTTGACCAAACTAATTTTTACATTTTTATTGGGATCAGCGTTACCGTCCACTAAAATATTATGCAAATTAATAAAGCATTTAATATTATCTTTCAAAATAAATTCTGTTCAAAATTTCAATTTTAAAACAGTGGCGCCAATTTTACTTCATACCTTGAAAATAATGAATAAGTGTGCATTCTTCACCTGATCCAAAAAACGCGCACTAATATGTGACCTAATGCGTCTCGATTACTGTATTTGAAACACGTGACTTTTACGATATTTAAGATTTTATTTTATCCTTAAAATATTTATTGATATTTATTTTTACGTGCAAACTGCTTTTGAGAATTCAATCTTTTATAAAAATTAAAATTTTACGAAAATTCTGGCGCTTTGATTAAGCAAATAGTGCTTGATAGCAAATACTAATCATTATTTTTTTTTCAAAACATGCAAACAATCTTGTATTTTCTTGGTCTCGTATTCAACAATGAATATAGGGTGCTTTTTCTCGGTTAAAATTGTAATATTAAAATTTAAAAAGAAAGTTTTTAAAAATGACAGAAAAAAGAATTTTTCTATTGTTTGAAGCAAACAAATATTTTTCAACTATTAACGCACCAATTTTTTTCAAGCTATATTTTTTATTCTTCATTTGTTGAAACACTTTTATTGAAACTCAATAGATCGGGCGAACATCTTCCACGTTCTGATCTGTGAATAATCTGAACCCCATTCCTGCTTGCTTGCAGCCTGCCATACAAGATTTCCCCAAGGCAACGAAATCGCTTATCAAAGCTTCGGATCTGAGTAATAAAAATGCCCAACCCAAGGGGTTGTCGTCGACCACCAGCGTCTCAAATGGGGGGAGGAATAGGAGCCTCTTGCATTTTCGAAGAATTTGTGAATGGAAAGGGAAAACTTTTAGCGACCTTTAGCTGTGCTTAAGTAGATCGCTTTCGGTATAGCTTTACACAAAAAAGTAAAACGCTCGGAGGGTTTATAGCTGAACTTCATCTCCGACTTTTTCATTATCTACTTCTTTATTATCATAAACTGTCACAAATTCGATCAAATTGTCCTTATCCAAAAAACTTTCTAGCGTCAATGCTTTGATGTCAGCAGTTTTCATGTTGGTAAAACTTCGCCACAAATTGCATTTGATAGAGTTATTATTTCAGAACACACAGATGATTTTTGTTCTACGAAACCTCCACTTTTGACGCATGCTGGCTGTTAATGTAGCGTTATTGCTGCTCTCAAAACCAATAAAAGTGGACTGTAATTAACTAAACAAACGATTTTAAATAATAACAAGCTCTATTTCGGGAACGACACATTGGCGTACCTTCTACTTCGCTACACACACACACACACACACATCCACGCTTCGCTGAATTTGTGGTTTTTCCTTTAGCAACTGGGACTGCTCCATTCTTCGCAGAACCTTTTTTCTCCGTAACTTTTTTCTAAGGTTCATAATAATCATCATCTTCACCTTCTGATAAAGCAGCAGTCTCAACATCTGAGGTAGAGTCTTCAGCATACTTGACAGGGTTTTTTTGATGACCACCTCTGCGAACAGGCGTTGCTTTAACTTTGTCTTTACTAGGAGTAGGTTTCTTGCTGCGCTTCTTTGAGGGCTCATCATCAGAATCAACTTCCTCGACTTCTTCTGATGCTGAATCTTCAGCATATTTGGCAGCAGCATATAATGTGCCAAACACAAGATTAAGATATTAATTTTTTTTAAAGCGAATTAAAATTCATCTATGATAGAGTATTATAAAAAGTAAAATTATATAAATGAAGTAAAACCAATGTCATTTAAAAATTTAAATATATTTGGTTGGGGATTTTCCCCAACCAAGTCTATCAAAGAAAGATTATATGAATTAAAATATTTAAAACGGACAGAGTTAAAAACAGAGCATTCGATTAAAATATGTTTCACTGTAAGAGGATAGACACAATGATTACACATTGGGAGGCTCTCTCCTAAGAAAAGGTGTCTGTGCGTTAATCTTGTGTGTCCTATTCGTAGACGTGTCATAATAACATCATGTTTTCTACATGAAAATGGATTCCATTGAGAGATGATTGGTTTTATAGGATGCAACTTGTTATCTATTTGTAGGTTCCATTGATCCTGCCAGTGGTCATAAATAGCCGTTTTAATGCATTTTAATATATCACAGTATGGAATGGTGGAAGAAAAAGTACCGGATGCAAATTTCGCAGCGTTATCAACTTTTTCGTTTCCCTTAATACCTACACGAGAAGGAATCCAATAAAAAACTAATTCTATATTTAAGGATTTTAAGCTGTTAATTATTTTTAAAGTTTTATTGATCAAAGGATGAGAGGAATATGTTGGATGACTTAATGATTGTAAAGTACTCATGGAATCCGTAAATAAAAAGGAAATTATTCCCATGTTGACTTGACACGTTGTCCAATGCTTTAAAAATGGCATAAATTTCAGCAGTAAATACTGAACTTGCGGGATGAAGTTGAAAACTTTCCATTGAGTCATCTATTATAAAGAAGGCACCGACATGATTAGATGTCTTTGACTCGTCAGTGTGAATGTGTATAAAATCAGGGTACCGTTCTGCAAAGTCATTAAAAATTTGGATGAATATATTTTGTGCTGTGTTCGATTTTTTAAAAATTTGGAAAGGATTTTTAAAATTAAAAACACTTTTCGTGCCACGGGGGAAAACCCCTCGTCTGCTTTCATGACAGAAATATTCGATAATCCGTAGCCTTCAGTTAAAATTTGTACTCTTCTATGAAATGGAGGTATGGACAACTTTTTTGCTCGGTATAATCTATTTAAAAATAAACTTTTATCTGAAAAAGATAAAAACAATGAAGAAGATGATAATATCCTAAAATAGTATTGAAAAGACAATATTTGTCGCCTCAGGTCAAGAGAAAGTTCAAAACTGTCTACATACAAGCTATTGACGGGGGAGGTTCGAAATGCTCCGGAACATAGTCCTAGTGCGATATGGTGCAATGTGTTCAGTTTGCATAAAACAGATTTTCTGGTTGAACCATACACCATGCAACCATAATCCAATTTTGAACGGATGAGAGCATGATATATGCGGAAAAGACAAGTTCGATCTGAGTCCCATGATGTATGTGCTAAAAATTTTAAAATATTCAGTGATTTTTCACATCGTTTACGATGGTTTAAAATATTAGAGCGAAACGTGAGTTTTTTGTCAAAAATTAATCCTAAGAATTTGAATTCGTCAATTACGTTAATTAAAATATTGTTGCAATAAATTTCGGGATCAGGATGAAGTCTCCTTTGTCTACAGAAATGCACACACGCAGTTTTAGTCGGAAAGAAGCAGAAGCCGTTTTCATTTGTCCAAACTGTAATTTTATTAATGGCCTGTTGAAGTTGTCTCTCGATATTGTTCATTTCTCTTCCCATGCATGAAATTTGCAGGTCGTCCACATATAAAAGAGCTTTTACAGTTGGAGGGATATTTGAGATGATTTTATTTATTTTAATAATGAACAGCGTATCGCTTAAGACACTCCCTTGAGGCACCCCTTCTTCTTGAATAAAAACATCTGATAAGATGGAATGAAGTTTGACTTTAAAATGTCTGTGTTCTAAAAACTTTTGAATAAAAATTGGAAGGTTACCCCTTAAGTCGTACTCGTATAAATCCCTCAAAATGCCATACCTCCAAATACGATCGTATGCCTTTTCCATATTGAAAAAAAAAAAAAAAAAAAAAAATAGAAACAAGATGTTTGTTTTGAACAAAGGCATCTCTTATCTGTGTTTCCAAAGCGACTAAATTATCAACAGTAAACCTGTTTCTTCTGAAGCCGCTTTGGAATGGTGAAAAAATATTATGTTGTTCCAAGACGTACAAAAGTCTCGCGTTCACCATTTTCTCCAAAACTTTACACAGGCAACTAGTTAGGGCTATAGGCCGGTAATTTGAGGGATCTGTGGGATCTTTTCCAGGTTTTAAAATCGGAATGAAGAAAGCATATTTTCATGAATGGGGGAAAGTGTGCTCTCTCCATATTCTATTGTAAAATTTTAAAAGATTTTTTAACGAATCATACGACAAATGTTTTAAAAAATTGTAACTGATGTTGTCTGGTCCACGAGAAGAATTATGACTATGAGACAGAGCATACTCCAATTCATGAAAGGAAAAGTCATTGTTATAAATGAAACGTTGTCTGGAGATAAAATTTATTTTCTTCTTTTCAGCAACAGATTTTATTTTTTTAAAGTTGTCAGAATAATGTTCTGAACTGGAAATACTGGAGAAATTTTGGGCTATTTTATTAACTATGTCTTTTGGTGATGAAATAATCTGGCCATTATATTCTAACATTTGGATTTGTCTGTTTGTAGAATCACCAGAGACACGTTTGACCCTGTCCCATAATTGTTTGCACGTGATACCACTATTAATATTTTCCACATATTTCTTCCAAGATTCCTTTTGACTTTGTCGTTCAATTTTTCTAAAAACTGCTTTATGTCGCTTATAATAAATATAATTTGCGAGAGAAGGATATCTTTTAAGAACATTAAATGGCCTTTGATTTCTATAAGCGCCTCTGCAATCGTCGTTCCACCACGGTTTCGACTATTTTTTAGGATTGTTAGAGGCTATTTTAATAGATTTATCTGCGCTTTTTATTAATAAGTTAGTGATATCTTCAGCAACTTCATCAATGCCTTTACAGTGGACAATTTCTTCAGAAATATTAGTAAGGGAGGAAAAGAGTAACCAGTTAGCCGTTTCAAAAATATATCTATTGCTGTGAGAGGAGTTTTGTTGAATGGAATTTGCACGATCCAATATAACTGGAAAGTGATCACTATTATATAAGTATGCGTATGTTTTAAAGCTCCAAAAAGGTAAAATGGAAGGTGAACAAATTGCTAGATCTATTGAGTGAAAGGTCCTTTTAGGCGAATGAAAGTAAGTCGGCTGGTTATTGTTAGGAATGCACAGGTTATTATCGGAAATTATTTTTTCAATCTGAGTAATTCTTTGGTTGTTTTTCCTGTTCCCCGAAAGAGTACTATGGTCATTAAAAATCCCCTAGCAAGATAAAAGGCTGAGGGAGCTGATTGATGAGGTTGTTGATAAGAGTCAAGTTGATACAGGTATTTGGAGGCAGGTATAAAGTGCAGATTGTTATTAAAGATTGAATGTAAACTTTTATTGCAACAGCTTGAAGATTAGTTTGTAAATTAATTTGAGAGACTGGGAAAGCGTGACAAGTAAGCAAAGCCACACCCCCACTTGCTTTTTCTGCATTACAATCTTTTCTAAAAATACTATAGTAGTGGATGTTGACAGTGTCTTTATGTGTTAAATACGTTTCTTAGAGGGCAACTGCAATCGGGTTATTTTTGTTAATAATATCTTTTATTTCTGCGGTTTTATTTTTAAGCCCTCTACAATTCCAGGATATCAAACAGGCCATTGAATTTAAAGAAGAAGAAGAAAAAAAAAAAACCCTCTTAATTTAAGATGATTCAGAAGAATCATCTGTAGTCATTTCTTCTTCATCTGAGACATAAACTTTTAAGGAATCATCATCTGTGACAGATTTGTTAGGAATATTTTTATTTGTAATTTTCGGAGTCTTTGCAATCATATTACCTATTGAAATATTTTTTGCTAAACGTAGTTTTTTCGCCTTATTAATTGTTTTTGGTCTACTGAACTGTTTAGCTTCAGTAGTTACTGAATTTTTAGGAGGATTGATTGTAGGAGTTTTGGTACTTATATGCGATTTTGATTTTATTGTTTGATTGGAGTTCATGCTTGTAGGTGTGGAAGTTGGGGTTTTATTCTGATGTTGGATTTTGCTGGTTGAGGGTCTGGATATAGAAGTCACAGTCTGCGATAACGCATGACTGGGAGCTACGATGTCTATTGGTATGGTTTGGGTGCCAGTATCAATTGTTTTTATTTTTGAGCGAGGAGTCGATATATTCTTATTATTCTTTAGGGCAGCTGAATATTGAACACCAACTGTGGGGGTGCGTTCATTAACTATTTTTCTTGCATCAAGGAACGAAATATTTTCAGTTATTTTGACTGTTTGAATTTCTTTTTCAGTGATCCAGCGAGGGCATTTGCGAGAATAGGCAGGATGGTCACTTTTGCAATTCGGACAAACAGGCTCCGAATTGCAGTCTTTGTTTTCGTGCCCTACAATGGAACACTGGGCACAAGTTTGTTGACCACAGCAGGACTGGATGGAATGCCCAAACCTTTGGCACTTAAAACAGCGCAAAGGGTTGGGGATATACGGTCGAATGGGACAGTTCAAATAAGCTATTTTAATAGATTTTGGAAGAGTAGGGCTATTGAAAGTAAGGATTAAATGTTTTGTCGGAATTATTTGGCTGTCACGACGGATTGTTATGCGTCGGAATGCACAAACATTCTGATTCTTTAGTTTCTAATATATCATCTTCTGAATCGTAGAGTAATTCAGGTTCGGATATGACTCCACGGGATAAGTTTAAAGTGAAATGCGGTGTTTCTGTCACTAAATTAGATCCTATATTTTTTAATTTTAAAATCATTTCTGCCTGTTTTACATTGGAGACTTCAACTAAGATATTACCAGTATTTTGTTTTTTAATTGAATTAAGCTCTCCCACCATTCCAAGAAGGGTTTTGTGGATCAAGATTGCAGAGACATTCTTTAAACTACCGTCGTTTTTCTTAATGACAAAAAATTTGCAGTTCTTAATGTTATTTAATAAACTATTCTTTTTAATATTTTCCGGTGATAAGTTTTTCTTTAACATATGGTGCTCCAACTCCACGGGGGGAGAGGAGGTTGATGGATTTAGGCCAATGCGCCTCCACCCACCATAGGAGTCCAACAAGGGAAGGCAGCAGCTGGTCATCTAGCAGTTGCCAGGCACGGCACTTACCCCAGAGGTGGCACTGGAGTGTAGTATTACAGCTTCGGGGTGTGGATCAGTCAGTTCACCCGAGGCACCCCTAACTGCAATACTAATCCTAAAGCAACGTGGTTGGGGATCGAGAAGAACCCCTCAGAAGCGATCACCAGTTGATTGACAGGAGCGGGCTCATTCCTGCCCCCCGTCTATGGAGAAGCATGGGCCAAAGGAAATGCAAAAGGATCCCCAGACTCCACTTTCCCCCGGCACGGGTAGCCGCACACGGCAAACATGCGGGTCAGGTCAAGAAAGAAAACCTTGATCTAACGTTGATGTTACGAAATAAACTTTTCATTTTTAAGTTCCTAACTAAATATATACAAAAGTTAATACAGAAAATAAAAAACAAAAAGTAACGAACATAAAATAACCGTAAAATTATCCCCAAACAAAAATAAAGAGAATTTCATTTGAAATCTGCAAATAAAAATTTAACCAAACATATATCTTTTTTATCTTTCTTTCTATTACAGGTTTCTTCCACTTGGGTGTCTCGGGTACGTGGCTTCCCGTACTCACCCGAAGATGAGCCCCTGAGAAGAAGAAAGAAAAAATAGATGCCAATTTGACAAGAAGGAGGGTCGAAAATAAGAGAAGGATCGCTAGGGTATCCCGGGGGAGCGTCACCCGTGTTTACCAAAGACAGTAAACCCGATATGCCAGGAAAAGGTCACTCAGGTCCCTCGGGTTCGTGAAGCCCGTACTTACCTGAAGAAGGTAAGCTCCTGAGGGCCACGCCTGGAAGGAGTTGCTTTTTCCTTACCCTTGCCTTTGGCAGGTTATTTATTACTTTTCTTTGATGTTTCTTCCTCACTAGCTTCATTTTCGGACTTCGAAATTTAGCCATCTTTTGAATTGTCGTCTGATTCTGAATTTTCAACGGCTGCTTTTTACTCCTTGGCCTTACTAGTTTCAGGTTCTCCTTTGTGCTTTCGATTTCACAGTTGTTGAAAGTCCCGACAAACAACGTACTGATAAATGCACATTTTCTTTCTGCAACTGAAGCCTTTCAGCCAATTTAGATGAACAAAGGTGAATCATGCTTCCGTTATCAAGTAACGTTCTCGCTGAATATATTTTTCCTTCGTTACTCTTAAAAAAATTATAGCATTGGATAATAACGCTTTCTTCGCAATATTATTTTGAGTCGAAAGGAGTTGCATTAACATCGAGTTCCTGTGAATTTCTACGAAGAGTTTTCTCGATGTCGTTAGCAATGCTATCAAAATGTAAGAAATGGGACACAAATTTTTTTTCTTTAAGTACCCAAAACATAAATTACGAATTGATCAAATTATTACAAATTGAGTCTCAGATCTTGTATTAATATAAATGAAACCTTTTTTGTACGATTTGGATTGCATAAATTTTTTTTTGTCTAAAGGACTTTATATCAGTGAATAAATCAGGCAGTCGCTGGTTTTCTACTTATAATTTTAAATTAATGTCAATAATGTGTTTAATTCAATTTCTGTGAAATAATAATTTGAATAACCATTCGATCTTTTGTAACTCATCTAGAGGATGTTTCCTTTAATACATAAAAACTCTGATCATAGCTCGGAGTTTGAAATATGGCGTTACATTTGTTTCGCAACTCAGCCAACGTGCAATAGTATAATATGGTAAACGAGTTTCATCCATTCTCTGAAATAAACTTGCAAAATTAACGGTGATAGAGTGCATGTGATTGGATATAATTAATAGCTGGCATATCCAAGCATTTACCGCTCAAAGACTGTTGACGAATGATCCAAAATACGATTCACGTTTTTAAAGTACTGTCATTTACTAAGGCGTTTGATACTGTAGCAATGGCACATTTATTTTTTCAACACATTTTGGCCCATGACTGGTTAAGAGTTGGTTTTGGTTAAGAGTTGCATTTAAAATTAGTAGTGTTAGGTATAAAGATTTCAGTTGTGTTTCAGCGTTCTACTGAGTATTTCGTTGGTTCTTCCTCTGGTTCTTCTGAGTCATCTGTTAGTTCATCCGCTTGTTTAGAAAACATACATGGTTCTTTGAAAAGAGTGTAGTTGAGGTGTAAAGCTTTCTTTAAAAATGACTGAAGACTTGTTCGGAAAGAGTAGTGAATATTTTCTCTTCCAACTCTTCGATTAGAAATTGCCTTGGTCAATGAAAAACGTCTGTAAGAAAAAATGCCAAAGGTTCTTTTGAAAATATTTCCCTCATCTCATTTCAATTCATTTAGGATATACAAAAACTTTTTTTTGTTCGTACAAAGGTCATTTTCATCTTTCATCGTTATTGCATACGCCTCCTACCTTTCTGATGGGGCTAAAATTTGGAAAAGCTGACCCTGTAAGGCCCCACCGTCGTTACAGATCCACGATAACGGATGCTCGAAGGAATAATCTCTCCAATTTGCAGTTCCACTTTCTAAGATATCTGTGTTTTCCCATGAAGGTATATCCTTATCAGCTCTGGATTTGCCAAATCTCTAAATACAGGCTTGATGACTTCCGTTATCGGTAGAGGAACATGCATGTAAAGTCCGGGTATTCACAATGATGATACTTCGGCTTAATTTAAGTTATTTATTTTTATTTACAGCGATTATGTACAGACATTTAAGCATGAAGTTAAAAAAAAGGGTAAATAATATAATCAAGTTCAGGTTGTGATCCGTGCACTCTTTTCGTAAACGTTTTTAGTCGTGATATCCCAGACACTCCTTGTGCCCATTCCAACCTCGTAATGACCTCTTCCCTCGAAAAATGTCTTCTTTCCCCTAGCGGAAAGTCGCCGAGACATTAACAGCTCTCTCTGGTGGTGAGAGGTTCTATGGCCGCGTTCTGGGTGATAAATAAAGTTCGATTTAGACATCAGTTGTATACCTAAATCTGTGTTATGTTGTATTTCATTCTCAGTTGGTTGTATAATTACTCAGCTAGATATTGTTTTTCTTAAACATATACTCACATGATCTAATATTTTATTTCATGATATTTATAACTACCAATTAAGGATAGAAAATTTTTAACAAGATTCTTACTCAACTAAAATTTTAATTAGCTTCTTCCTTAGTTATTTCTCACTTCTTCTGAGTTTCTCTACGGGCAGATCGCTTTTTTTAGCCAATGATTTTTTTCCTTCGGTAGAATCTTTGTGAACTCGATTGGACTTCTCTTCCTGTTGTCGTGGGTTTGTTTCAGAAAGTTGCATGCACTTGGTTTTGAAAAGAGGAACTTGGCTGGAATGCAGTTCGGATCTTGCGCAACTTTATTAACATCAATATCTTTGGCCGGTTTTAAATATAATTTAAATTCATAGAGAATGGAGACGACCCCCGATTTCACGAGACAATTAGTACAGCTGGGCTTT
>BMAW01010143.1:0-11869 GCA_019974015.1 Nephila pilipes
TATAAATATCACACACAAGTTATATATCAAAAGCCCCATAAAAGGTTAATTATTTCTTTTTAAAACAATCTTCATTATTTGTTTTATTCTACCCCTTGTTATTATCATTTCTAGTATGCAAATAAAAATGTTGTAATGTATAAATAGCGTACTTAAAAGTAGAGAATTAAATATTTGTGCATTGCAGTTTTATCCACTCACTTTTATCTGTGTTTTACATTTTAATCTCGGATTTAACAATTGAATTCCAATATTGTGTCTAAC
The DNA here is from genome assembly GCA_019974015.1 of Nephila pilipes. Classification (NCBI taxonomy): domain Eukaryota; kingdom Metazoa; phylum Arthropoda; class Arachnida; order Araneae; family Nephilidae; genus Nephila; species Nephila pilipes. The sequence goes on from BMAW01010143.1 coordinate 265, forward strand.
AATGGAATTCCACTCCCATTCAAACAATGGAATTTCTTTCATGTATTGAACAATGCATTTTCAAAACGATGATTATTAAATTAATTATTGTTTCTTAATGTTGCATTCAGAGGCAACATGGGTGTTATTGGCGATGGAATTTTCTGTCTTGGTCACCTGAGATGGCAAATGCCCCTCCTAACTTCGAATATTTGCCAACGAAAGAATTTTAAAATTTAACGTGAATCAACTCTTCTACACGGTGGGGTTTCCGTTGCTTGAAGATTTGAATCATGTTTCGATGGAAACAAAAATGGCCTCAAGTGCATTACCTTGACCACTAGGCTCTAAAAGGTACTTTTCACAACATAAAAAAAAGGGTCGAAAGGCATATTTTGATTGAATGTTTTATTAATGTGAGACTAAGGAACAAATGAAGGCAAATGGAGATGGATATCTGATTTTGAGCATCAATCAAGTGACGAGGACAATACCTAAGTCAGAAAACTTTCCTAAAACTTCCACGTTCTGTCAATAGGAGTATTTAGAACAACAACAGAATCAATATGCATCAAACCTGCTACATTTCTGGTCTTAAATCATCAGGTCTAGATCCCACATTTAAACTGTGAAAATCTCTGCCGACTATGACCACACCGGAAGCCGCTTTAAAGTACAAAAAAAAATTTAATAATCAAATTCCTGCATCGAAATTTCTAAGAATAACATCTTTGATATTCCAAGTACAGACTAAGGAATGTGCTTGGAAAAAATACTTGAATGACATTTACTTTTTATTCTGAAAATATTCTCTCTTTCCTTTCTTGAATAATGGTGTCTGAAACTCCCAAAAACAGATAATGAGATCATGAATGTGATGAACATCTAAGAAACGCTCCTAAAAAGATATCGGATTTCCAGAATCGATTTAAGTAACATTTCCTTAGGAACTGAATGATTATATTATGCGAAATAAGGTTTTTAGGATTTATAAAGAAGAGTAGGAAATGAATCGGATTCCATATAAAGGCCATTATGGAGATTATACGTGAATTAAGGAGATCATTTTCATAATATTTATAATATAGGAGGAAAGATTCACAACGAAAATACGTACAAAAGTATATAGTTCTGACACATTTTATATAAAAGATGCTACATTGCAAAATGTAGGAATTTATAATGTATCCATTATCACGAGAAAAAGTCTTTCTTTATAATTTGAAAAATAAAATAGAAATGAAGCCCTTAAATAGAAACACATTTAAATGATTTACATTTAAATGGCAAAAATTAAAATAGCTGTGAATTCTATTAATTTAAAATACTTATTATATATTAATGTAGTGTAATAAATGAGAAGAAAGCACTAAGTTTAATAAAGAATTATAATTTTACAGGAAAAGTTAAAAGATGTTAACCAAAATAAATATTTAATACTTACATTTATATCCATTGACACAATTTTTAGTATCATATTCGAATATGAAAGGAAAAATATTTCTGATGTTTATGAAAATGTAACAGTAAAATGTTAATATTAAATTTTTATTTAAAAAATATGTGTACTAATTCATCATTTCTTGGTATTTATTATGTTTGTAATTAATAATGTTTTTTCACATATTTTTATTTAATTTTAATAAACATAATTATTATTATATGTAACTTAGCTATGACTGTAATGTTTTCTGCTTATGTTTAATTAATATTCCTAATTAAATTTATTTTCATACGTATGGCAAAATATTAAGAGAAGAAAATATGTTTGTACGGATTAAAAAAAAATGTTATTATTGTTTAAGTGCAAGCAGCTTTTCCAACATAAATTTGTTTAAATGAAAGTACAATTACGCATTTTAGCTATAAATGATGCATGTATAAATAATTTTAAATCATACTATGTAAAATAAATAATACTTAGGTAAGATTTTTTAAAATTGAATTTATTAGTATAAAATAATTTCATATTTTTCTTTTGATACTTTATCAAATTTTACTCATTGGAATTTTTTAAAAAAATTATTATTTAAATTTGCAAAATTTACATATGAAAGAAACATTGTAAATATGTTCAATATACTAAAATTGTGATATCACTAAATCAAAGCGAGAGAAATTCTTTGAAATTTGAACGAATAATTACTTAATGTAAAGAAATATAACTAAAATTTTTTTCATAAAATTCAAAGATATCAGCTGAAACTTTATTATACTAATTTCTTATTTTAAACATAATTGAAATAAATAATTTCCAAATAAAAATAACTTTTAATTGCAATACGTGTATCATTAATTATTGCACATTATATTTTATGGTTATTAATATGTAACAGAGTACTCCAAGTCTGGGTTAATAAAAAAACTTTTTTATTTATTTTAAAATTTTGAACTTTGAATAAAATGTAAAGATTAAATTCAGAAAAAAAATAATGATTATTATTTTTTTATTTACTTTTCTTCAACTTTAACTATGTCTTAGAATTTTTTTTTGAAGAAATGTAAAATGATTTGAAATTCTTAAAATATTTGCATTTCTAGAGAAAGTCATTTGAAACTTATTCATTTAAAAATACTACTGTAAACTATTTTGATTTGAGTTAAAACATATAAAATTAAAAAAAAAAGAAGCAAACCCAAACAGATATTACAGTTGTTGATGGATTGCTTAAACAGTTACTGAGCAAATTTAAAATATAATTTTCTAATTCACGGCTCATTATTCACTGAAAAATAATACCTAAATTTTATTGTTTAATTTTTAATTTTATGTGTGTATGTTCTTGTGTATGGATGTAAATTCTATGACGTGCCAGAAATGAAGTATCAGGTGATATAATATAGTACATATCGACTATCAAGACAAGAAATATCTTGTTAATCATTTGTAGAATGAAAAAAATTAAAATACTCACAAATTTTTTCAGGTGTGTTTAGAAGTAACCTTTTAAAAAAATTTTTGCTGACAAGGAATTCGCAAATAAAGAACTTGAAAATTTTACTTTAAAAAAAATATGAATATTTTACTTGGTTGTTATTGTTTTTGTTATTAGTGTAAAAATGTATACACACCTCTTGAAAAATAATCTTTTTTTCTTTAAAACATACTTTACATACTTATAGTATTTTAAGAGAAATGCAAAATGAAATGCAGTTATTAAGTTCAAGTCAACAGAAGAATTTTAAATTTTTAGACTTTAAAGAATCTGTTTTTAAGACGCGACCTTCTTAATAAAACTGAATTTCCATCTGTTTTTTAAGAATTGTAAATTACCGAATTGTTTTGTGCTTAATTGAAAAGGTCAGTCTACCATGGTATATATTTCTCGTAAAACAACGTATAAAAGTCACAAAAAAAAAAGATTTATACCTATAATATCAAAAACAATACTGTCGAGCTATTTTCCAAACACGAGATATTTTTTCTATTCCCCCCAGTCTCTATTTTCAGATTCTGATAAAGAAATAGAATGTTATACCATCTTAAATTGTTGATATTCACATCTTAAATTGTAAAGTGACTATTTATACATTTTAACTCAGGTTTAAATTTTTAAGGTGAATGGAAAACAATCAAGTGTTTAGTTCAAACATATTTGAACAAGATGCAAGAATAAAACTTTTACTGGTAAAACATAACTTACATTTGATACAAGAATAATTTTTTTGAAAGTTACCCACGAATTCTTTAATACTAATGGGCTGCTCGAAACTGAGAAAAATTTATTATACATACTAAAACTGTGCCAGAGTCGATGACTTTATCTCAAAATGAGCAAAATGATAGAATAAAAATATTTTTCTACAGCTTCAATTTATTCCTATGATGAAAAACGCCAATTATGAAGAAATTTGAATGATCATGTAAAATCTTTTTATTGAAATTTATGATTCATGCTAAGAAACATTCCTTGCATTATTATATATTATTATTATATATTATTTTTATCTACATGAAGCTGTTTTTGAAAATAGATATTAAAAAAAATCCAGCAGTTAAGTGTTCTTTAAATGATTGTTCATTACTGAGAGATAAGAACTGTTTATTTTAAAATGGATATTTTAATTTGAATACATGCGCTTACAATCTAGATTTTTGCAGTTAATTTATGTTTTCTTCATTCAATTAACGTCGTAATCGTAGCTCTTGATGATACCATTTGTAGTTTTGATCCTCGTTTAAGCCTCGCGCGCGAGGAGGGAACCTCAAATGATAATCATCTCTCTTATTTTCCACACCACGGCATTTTTCCTTCACGAGAAAGACGTTGATTAATTTTATATTGCATTGCTGTGTATCATTTAAATTTTATCTCATTGACAAAAAATCTCGAAAAAATTTGTCTTTAATCTCTATTAGAAGTTTCTACTTGTATTTTATTTCCAATTAAAAAAATGTGTTTCTACACACATGTATATGAATCTTCTCAAACATATCGAAATGATTTTATTAAGTTCCTAGATATTAATTCTTATAATGTATTAATGAAATATTATTCTGAACATTTGTGTTGGAGAAATAAAAATACGAACAATTGTAGAACAATGATAAGTACCACATTAGGATTTTTTAAGTGAGTGAAAATAATAAAAGCATTCCTACTATATATAAAAATCATTTTGAAATACGCTCATGTAACTAATTTTTATCAAAATATGATGCAATTCCAAAAATAATAATTTTAAAGAAAAAAATATATCTTTTTAAGAAGGCAGTTATTTTATTATTTTAGTAAAAAAAGTATTAGAAATTATTATTAAATATTTTAAAAATTATTATTGTAGTATTAATATAAGACATTCGAAAACGTGAATAAATTTATTAAAGTCTATGTAACGACAGTTTTAAAATAATAATGAATAGCTGTAAAAATCAAATTCCAAGTTAAAAGTAACGAAAAAAAAAAAGGAATACACGGCATTATTGCAGTTATCCATGATAAGTTAATTTCACAGGAACTTGCCTTCTTGGATAATTGTAAGATTTATGAGACCCAGGTGCTCTTTTGATGTTACCTTTCCCTCATCTTACTGATTTTACCGTACGCTATTGACAGACCTCTAAGTTGTCAAGTCAAGTGTTGTCTACAATCAACATTTCTTATTTCATTTCATTGCCCGATTCTTTTTTGCTAATATTTACAGATTTACTTCATTAATATATGAGTAATTATTTTTGAAAATAAAAGAGTAATTAGCAAAGATTGTCTACATAAAAAAATAGTATAATGCCAGTAACTATATTTTTCAAAAATACATCCCTATATTAACTAATGTTGCAAACTGTTACGTAACCTTCAATCTTTGTAGATTATCTTTCTTGAATATAATATGGACCACAATTCTGACCCCTTACATATTAAATAAAAATTTACAAGATGTACACTCAAGAGCCAAAACATTATGACCACCCCTACATTTTGCAATGAACTCGCCTGGATGACGTGGAAGGCACGTGATCAGGTGGAAGTGGTATTTAACTTCTGCTGGAGAGTCTGAAGAATCATTCTTTCACTTACTTCTGTGTGTGATGGGAATGGCTGCGGATCTAAGCGACTTTGATAGAGGGCAGATTGTAATGGCTCCGAACAAGTATTTCCGAAACTGCACGATTCGTGGGTTGTTCGCGATCTACAGTTGTCAGTACTTATGCAAAGTGGATGAATTACGGTGAAACCAGCAGTAGACGACATGGTGTTGGACGTCCACACGCTATCAAAGAAAAAGGTCGTCGGAGACTGTCTCGCATGTTGAAGCAAAACGGAGCCAGACAGTGGCTCATCTTACAGCCCAATACAATGCAGGGCCAAGTAGAATAGTATCGGAGCACACTGTTGGATATGGGGCTACGCAGCAAACGTGCACCTTTGCAGATCAAGCGTCATCACCAACTGCGAGTGCGTTGCCCGGGAACATCACGATTGGTCCATGGATTAGTAGGAGAGAGTTGCCTAGTCAGATGAATCACGGTTTGTCATTCATTACGCCGATGGCCGTGTCAGTATACGTCGTCTTCCAAGCGAACAGTTGCTCCCTCAATGTACAGTAGGTCATACACAGGCCGGTGGTGGCGGAATTATGCTTCGGGTTACGTTCTCTTGGGCATCTCTGGGACCCGTGGATGTGGTAGAGCAGAAAATGAATGCTACAGGGTATCTGAACATCATTGCGGACCAGTTGCACCCTTACATGGCCTCTGTTTTTCCAGTTGGAAATGGAATGCTCCAACAGGACAACGCCCCGTGTCAGAAGGCTAAAATTGTGTTGGAGTGGTTCAGGGAACATGATGCTGAATTCCAATTAATGTCCTGGCTGCCTAACTCACCGGATTTCAATCCGATAGAACACATTTGGGATGTCATGGGATGGCAGCTCAGAGTTCAAAGACCACCAATTCGCAATATTTTGGATTTGCGTGACCGTTGCTTAAACATCTGATACAATCTGTCTCCGGTGATCTGCCAAGGACTTGTGGTATCCATGTCAAGATAAGTCGAAGCTGTGTTGCGCGCCAAAGGTGGGCAAACTCGTTATTGACAGGTGGTCATAATGTTTTGGCTATTGAGTGTATAAAGAGCATAGAAATACAGTAATATTACAATATTATAAATAACTTTGAAATAGAAATATTTTAAATGTAATTATATACCATATATTATATAGTAATATAAAAAAACGCACTTGTATTTTATGCAGAAAGTACAGGCTTCTTCATAGCATTTAGTTAATATGATTGGTTGCTTTTTCATAGCAAATAGTAAAAATTTATTGGTTATGATTTTTTTTAATTTTATTGTCATCTTCCCTGAATTTAGTTCTATTTTGATGGTTTCTTTCCATTTCTGAAATCCCCTTATATAGAGCATTTATTCCATTTTATTGGTTGTTTTTATTTTAAATTACGGGCTTTTTTAACGCTTTTAATAAAGTTTGTTAGTTAATTTTAAAGATCTCCTACTAAAGAGCTTTAAATCAATTTTATAGGTTTTTAACCTTCCAGCAGGCGCGAGTATGGGAGGGATACAATAGATATCAATTTCGTTTTATATCTTTGTACTATAAAGATGTAAAACAGGCTACTAGCCATTTTATACGAGTTACTATCCATGGCTATTCTTCAAGCTCCTTTAAACCTATATTCAGTCATTGTTTGGATTTCTAGGCGTTAATAGGTCTCCGGAAATCTGCTTTTCGTATTTTAGCGATACGCTAGACCATTCAAGTAAGTTTTTGTAATATCTGATTTTCTTTATTGTTATAAAATATCTTTATTGATTTAAACTTAAATATTATGATTTGATATAATGTTTGTGTTTAAGAGCCTTTAAGATTAGAGTCGAAACACTCAATTTGTCACACACGTGCAAACTGTTCATGATACCTAATTTATTTCCGTTCTTTTTTTTTAGTTATGGCGGGTAAAAACAAAATATTTAACATGAAAAATCCTAATGACTTTGAGACATGCTTCAACATGACATTGATGATAATGAGTGCATATACTTAGATGAAAGTGATATAGATACAGAAATGCACATTTGAGAAAGAGAAGATGATTCGGAGTCAGAATGAGTGCAGTAAGCAAATCAGAAATTGAAGATAATAAGGATAGATCTACAGATGAATAAAAAGCCCACCGTAAGAAAAACAGAAACATCATGGAGTCATGGAAATGGTAGAAAAACCCATTCAAGTTAACTGAACGAGCACCACCCAATATATGTATCTATGTTCCTGCAGTAAATTGGCAACTCAAAGATTTAACACATATTTCGGATGAATGGAAATATCTTTTTACTGATCGCATAACTGAAAACATAGTTGAAGAGACTAATAAGTATATTTGTTCAGTGAAGCTTAATTACTCTCGTGCAAGGGATGCCAGATATACGGATGGAGCAGGAACAGAAGCTCTTTTAGGCTTGCTGTATTTGGCTGGTGTTTACCATGGAAATAGAGTTAGCCTTGGAGAAATGTGGATAATGGAATGAATGTAATAAAATTACTATGAAACTGATTTTTATTCCTTTTTTTTTAATCTAAACTTAGTTCATTTCTTTTTAAAATATCTTATTGTCTTTAAGCTTTTATGCAAGAAATGTATCAATTGAAATATCACCAATTTAGTTTATTTTATTTTTATACAATTTCAATAACATTTGGTCATTTTTCATGCTTATATGTTTATTTATATATTGTTTCTTTTCATTATTAAATAAATACCATTTAATTCAAATGTACTTATTAATCCTTAACTAATTACTACCAAATTTAACATCAACATTCTTAAACACAAAAGCGTATCCAAGAAATGCGCGCTCCCTTTCACGACAGTATAAAGGGCACGCCCGCTGAAAGGTTAAAGTACATCTATATTCAGCGTATTTAGTCACATTTAATGATTATTTATTCTTAAAGGTACATCACACTTTAGAGAACTTAATCAAGTATACTGAAAGTTTCTATCTTAAGGACCACATTAATTGGAACGTTTCTTCAATTTTTTGGTTATTTTATCTATTAAGTACGGTCTTGTATCATACTTTTATTAATATTTGCTTTTTAAAGACCGACAATACGTAGTAATTGGAATCTATTTGTCCACCTTCAGGTTTTAAAAGAGTTTTGGTACTCACTTTCAAATTTAAAATTTTGTAAAACACTATTTTCTCAATTAATATTGTTATTGAAGGTAATTGTAGGCAATATTTCAATTTTTTTTCGATAAACGTGTTTTTTCTAAGCTTTGCTACACTTAAGTAAAAAAAGCAATGCAAAAAAGACACTTAAATTTTACGACAGTAAATATAACTTATAAAATTTGAAACCACGTCGCCTGGATGTCTAATTGAAATGCTTTAAATATGTTATAAATGTTAAAAAATTCTCGATGCAAATTTTGAAAGTAGTATTAAGATGTATACAATTGACTTCAACAACTTCTCGATCAGCATAAAACTCCCTCTGCGTTTGGCCATCTGAATGTTTCTAACATTTCTTATCATTTGGCCCTTTGCATCAGTTTGGCTCAAATATTTCCTCCCTTTTTTACCCATTTCTTATTAAACTAGACACAAGAAATTTTTGGTCTTGGACCAAAATATCTTGGACCCATCTTATAAAGCCAGGTGAACACGGATAACCTCGATCTCAGGAGAAGTACACGCCAAATCTTTCTCAATGCACTGCTATATATTTTCCCAATTTTCTTTTCATACTGAACCACATATTGGTTAATTGTGAAACTAACAATTGAACATAAAAAGGGCTTCTCATATCAATAATTATCATAATATCTTCCGGCTTATAACATTTTGATTGATACACTCTATCATAAATAAGAGTTTTCTCTTTGAAATATTTTAGGGGACACATTACCCTAAGATGGCCAAACAATCGAAAAATATTTTATTGCCATACTTTTATTAATTTTTTTTTCTAAATAAAATACAAAACTTCATAGGTCTAGCTATATCATGTAGAAAGTTATACACATTTTTTAACAGACTACTGAATCAATTTATTGACCTTCGAAATTTTAAACTGTCCCTTTCAGCTTTTAATTTTTTTTAAGATGGTCATGTACCTATAGCATTGTGGCTTTTCTGTAACCAAGATAAGATTCAAATTTTTCTGGTTGTTTTGCATAGTATTTTTGATAATTGTGTGCTTGGAATAAGGATTTTAAAGAACATTTTTTTTCTAAAAATAAATTATTTAAAATTATTTAAAATTATTAGAAATTATTAAATAAATTATTTAATGTATTTTGCATTGCCTGATAGAACATACTTGTATTGTTGTAAGACTACTAGTAGATCCAATGCGCAGAATTTTAAGAAACACTGCTAAAGGGTTTTGAAAAAAAATGTTTGAGAGATATTAAAATTTGTAGAAGTATTAGGAATTATAAAATAATGAAATGTATTGAAAATCAACAATATTTTTTATAATTTTTGTTTTCTTAAACAGAGTTTTTTTTCTGAAATGCATATATTTTGTTTTCAAATATGTTGAATAACAAAGTTTTCTTATAGAACTCTAATTTAAAAAAAAATGTTTATAAGGTACTATGGCCCCTTAAACAGAAACATATTTGAACTTTATTTGGAATAAAGATTTCCTACACATTTAGTGCTTAAGTTAGTAAATTTTTGTCAGTTATATTAGTCATTAAATATTTTTTAATTTGTACTTAAGAGGGTTTCAAACAAATAAAATGTGATAAAATAAAATTTCTGTGAAAAATCAGCATAAGCTGAACTCTACAAATGATATATATCTGCTTTGAAATAATAGTACACATTTATGAATTTAGAAGAATCAAAAATGGTAGAAAATGAAAATATAGCCATTAAAACAAGTAGTATTACTTTAAATATCTGACTGAGAATCTATGCAATGTATTGAATAATTTTACTGAGAATATTGCTAGTGTACAAAAAAAAAAAAAAAAATTAAAACTAAGAAACTATATATTAAAAGATTAATTTAAAATGATGAAGTATGTTTTGTATCATACTCGTAATAAAAGAACATAAAAAATTATTCAATTTATTCCAAATTTATTAGGGCATTTGAAGACTTATTGTCACTAATAGCTATTAAAATATCTTAAGTTAAGATTTGTGACTTATTAAAAAAATGCATGCAAAATGTATAATGATGAAAAGAAGTAATGAGCAAACTTTTTGGAACACTTTCTGATTACCCTTCAAAACTTCAACAGTTTTCGCAAAAACAATCGAAAAAATTGTGGTTTTCTTTTTTCTTTCTTTGAGAACGCGTGTAAAAATATTGGAATGATAATAAAAATGCTGATGTGTTTTGAAGAATTGCACCTGCCAAAAAATAAGCTTCTTAAAAAGTTTCGCATCTTGATATGTTTGTAGACATCATTAGTCACAGTTATAATATGCAATATCAGTGGGAACAAAAAAATAAATTTATGAAAAGATGTTCTAATTTTGAAAACTTATTTTTTCCCCTTTATTTATGAATGACAGATATTTTACAACTTGTTTTTTAATTTCGGTTTTAGTGTTACAGGTTTTCAGAACATACAAATTCAAAGAAAAAAAACCCGCAGAGTTTCAAAAGTTTAAACATTCACTGACATTTATTTCCAAAAAAACGTTCAGAGTAATTAATCATCAATTTAAACGACGTTTTATGAAAATAAATTGTACGTCAAAGGAACAATTTTCTTTGATAATTTCCTTTTATAATGTTTATTTTTAAAAGTACTTCCAAATGATTAATGCATTATTTTTCTTTAAAATTAATAAAAGGAAGGTTATACGAAATTTTAAAATATATTGATTTTAGATTTAAGTTATATGGAGTTTATCTGAAACTTTATGAAAGTGAAATTGAAACAGACGATTGTTTGCATTTTATCTTTAAATACATACTGAAACTTTATGTAAGTGTGGAAAAATTCACTATGATGGAGCTTTTAATACTTATGCATACGATCGCATAAGAAATATTTGATTTAAAATAACTATATTTGTTAAAAAAACGTAATTGACCTAAAAGGATTTCATACGATCGTAAAAAGAATCTTAGTAAACATTATTATGAAATTTTCAAAAAAAAAAAAAAAAAAAAAAAAAAAAAAAAA
>BMAW01010143.1:11969-75315 GCA_019974015.1 Nephila pilipes
ACCTAATTCCCCCAAATCCTCTCACCCCCTCCCCCAAAAACCACTTTCTTACACATTATATACAAACAAAAAAAAAAAAAAAAAAAAAAAAAAAAAAAACTTGACGGGGGGGGATGCATTTAACTGTACAAACTAGGCTCAAAATGCATTAAATAAATTAAAGTTAACATTACATCTGATAAAATTGTTGCATCACTATCAATGTTCTGAATTAGGTAATAAATATTTCTCAATAATAAAATACATATGCAATGGCTCCAAAAATTGAATATACACCTCTGTTCATGAAAAAAAAATTAAATTAGTACTATTAAATCCTTCTCTAAGTTTAATAATTATAGGAATGATAAAATACAACTATATATAATCAAATTCGTTAGACAAAATAACTAAAAATGAAGAAGCTACTGTATTTTAGTTAACAATATTTTTTACATCAAAGCTCCAAATTTCGGGTTCACAAATGTAAGTATATAAACTATAAAATTCGCTATTTTTCTACCACTATTTTTTGTTCTGATTCAGGATAATAGTTATGTTTTTAAAAAGCTGTGGCTCGAATCCTAAGTGAAAACAATATTTTATAATAAGAAAATCAGCTCCAGGACTGTAAATATTACAAAAATTCGGAAAATTGTCATTCTAATGTCTGATGTAGTTAAAATTCTGTTAAATAATATGAAGTTTCAGAGTCGTCGTAGATGGTTCTAGAAATTTGTCAAGGAATTAAGTAATTGGACTAGGAAGAAAAAAAATCCTCCAGATAACTAATAGAAATGTTCTGCAAAATGTATGCAATATTCCTAACATGTTCGCAGTAACAATTACCTCTTCTATATTGAATATAGTAATAGGAATATGTGCTTCCGTAGAAGCACTTAAAAGAATACTCTAAAATGAAAATTTCAATGGTTATGTAATAAGAAGAGACAATTTTATCGCTTACGAAAAAGGAGCGAAAATTATTACCATGCTGAAAATCATATTTCATATCCTTAATATTTCAGGAATAACGTAAAATTCAGTGATAAAATTTAATTCAATACTTTTCGAAGTGGTGGTTGATTGTATACGTATCAGAATCCTAACCCTGAAATATTTCCCCTAAACACCATCCTCTCTGTCAAGCATAGCAGTAGTTTGGCTCTTTAAGAGAAAGTATGTATGCAGGATGAGTGGGAAGATCATTTTCATATCAGTGGAATCATGGATGAAACGAAATACTTTGATATATCAAAGAATAATTTTAAAATAAGAGCCCAGAAATAAGTTTAGGATCACATATTAAGTTTCATTAAGATAACCACCCCAAAACAAGCAGCAAAAATTGATACGATTATTGTAAAGTATTAAGTGAAATTATATTCTCTACCTCAATGTCTGAATAACTTTGACATTGAAATCTTGTGTTCACAATTGGAAATTCTGTTAAAGAGTTAGTAAAAAAAGTAAAAATAGTTTTATATTAAAAACGTAAGAATACCCAGCGAAGCAGCACAAACAATTCAAAATCAATGTATGTCGTTTGGAAGGTGTTCTGAATGCAGCAACATATATTATGGAAATGCAGCAATACATATTATGCTTAAAAACTATTCCAATGGAATTACATATTCTAAGTATATACTGAATTTTGTTACTTGGAAATAAGGAACTTGTACATAAAAATTTCAGCATACCAATTTTAGGATATTAAATACAATAACAATTCCTCCCTTTAGATTTTAAACATACTACAATTCTTCATGGGTATTTTATCTAATATACTAATGGTTAGCATGTCCTTCCTTTAAATGTTCCGACAGTGTTCAGCTGATTTCACCAAATCCATTATACACACCAGTATACTAACACGCACGTCATATAAACACCTTCTTTTTAACAAACCTTCTTATTAAAAATTTCTGCTCATTGTCGTTTTTATGACTTGATCATCTCTATTCACTCCTCTTCTAAAGTTTTAATTCGCTCGCATCATCTCGTTTTATTTGAAAGTGAAGCAGCTCGGAGTTTAAATATAAAATCAGAAAGAAACCCCGGACGTTAGTCAAAAGGAAAATTCCGAAACTGCTCACGCTAGTAGTTATACGAAAATGAAAGTTGTGATACTCAATTTCATAATTATTATCTAACAAAAAACAGTCAAATGATAAACTTCAGAGTGACTGCTGAAACTTTTTTCTTCTAATTAGTATGAGCTCCATTTAAAATAAGAATAAGAATGTTTACATATATCTGCTTGAAATTATTTATTTGTATTTTCCATTGCAGAGACTCTCTTAAACAACAATTCCAGAAGTTAAAACTCCCAAGTAAATAACTAGAATGAGACGTCTTCTTCAAGCTGGTTGGTATGGCAGCAAGAAAAAGCGACTGGTCAAATTTTCTTTGGACACACGTATCCAGGGTTCGAAGCAGCAGCACGCTTTCAAAGTCACCAATTCGCTCCACCTTAATTGGCGAAAAAACATCTTTCGCCGAATTGGTGACTCAAGTCTTGAACACTAGTTGGCAGCACATCCTACAGATACTTATTACATATGCACGAGACGCAAAATATTTTTCTCTGTATGTCTAAGCAAGACAATCGGACACAAATTATGACCAGTGATATTATGGCTCTGGTTCATGTGTCTACGTGACCCGAGAGAGATCCGATTACACAAATGGAAACTGTCGAAAGCTAAACTCATTTCAACAGGGTGGGGATGAATATCAATTGCAGTTATGGCTGAAAAAGCAACTTTCTTTACAAATACCAATGTTTCACTTCGCGTCATGACGATGATACTGGAGTTGAGTGTACAATGACTCTCTTCATCAACAGCATTAGAAGTTAAGACCTTTCACTAACTAGCCAAAATTAGACATCCCTACCAGCCTGATTGGTATGGTCGCTACAAAATTCGTCCAGTAATCTATTCTGAGGACCCACTGGTTTTGTGTTCGAAATGTCGCTGGCACACAAATTCAGACAACTATCTTGCACTACATGGTCGGTAAAGCAACTAAAATCAGTCAGGATAAACTTTTACTTCAATTCGAATATTATATTCATTGATATAGCATATTTTTCTTCAGTTTAATACTCAACAGATGAAAATGTCTTTAAATATTAAAACTTACAGCCGTTAGAGATTTTTATCTTGATGTTAATCTTCCGTTTCAAACGGAATGACTTTCATAAAAGATTTCTTTTATAGAACGGGATACTAAAATTCCATTAAAAAGGTTGAATAGACGTTCATAATTAAACATCTAAAATTTTGAAATATTTAAAATAAAATATTTTTTGGAAATGAATTGCAGTAAAGTTCGAGAAGACCCTTGTAGTTCATTCATTTTCTTACCTGTTTCACTTCTATGAAACAGGCCTTTAACCCAAGCTTATATATATAAGCTTATGATGCCAGAAGTATTACTGGTCGGGCAATACTTTTAAAAATAACAGGAGGATTTTAAAACAATCCAAACATATTTTATCAGATCTAAAAATGAGAAATTTCGATAACGTTTATAAGACTTGGGGGGGGGAGAAAGGAGAAATGATTAGAGACTGTATTTCAATAAACGGAAACTATTTAGAATTCGATGTTTGTGGTATACAAATATTCGAAATGTTCAAAGCTTTATGTGTTTATACTTTTTTTCAAAATATTGCAAATACGAAATGTTCAAATTATTAATGATAGTCATATATATTTTACAAATGTAAACTGTATCTATGAATAGTGTTGCCTTTCATCAACAACGACAGATAGCCTTGTGTTTTTCTTAAAATTATTACAAAGGGCTTAGAAAAACTTAATAGATGAGGCTCGTACGACACTAGTTAGTTGCACAACCTATAGATAATGACTGCACATGCTCTCGACGCAAAACACTTGCCTCTGTATGCCTAAGACAACCACATACAAATCCAGACTAGTGACATTCCCGATCTGGCGCACGTGTCGACGTGACCCACCACTCTAATCCAGACAGACGATGACTCAAATAGAAACTGTTCCAAGCAAAACTCAATTCAACCGGGAGGAGATGTATATCAATTGCTGTAATGGGTGAAAAAACACCCTTTCCTGCAAATATTAAAGTTTCTCGTCGAAACATCGCAAAAATACAGAAGGGGGAGTATGCATTAACTCTCTTCAACAGTGTCAGAAGTTGAGACTCACCCGAATTAGAAGTCTTTTTCAGCCTGGCTGGTATGGGTGCAACAAAAAGCATCCGTAAAGCTTTCTGCGGACAGACTGGTCCAGGTTTCGGAAAAGCTCTAAAGGCCATTAACTCTCTCCCCTTCCAAGGTCAATAAAGCATCTTATGTACAATCTATAACAAAAAAAAAAAAATGATGCACCAAAAAGGAGTAGACTGATTATAATTAAAATTCGTATATAAGGGTATTTGAACTGAAAATGCAAATTATTAAAATGTGGTGTCGAATGAATGAATGAATAGCGGAAGTTACAGCTCATCGAAACTGAACACTCTGAAGGTGTAAATAAGAAGCGATTCATAATCTGATGGTTAAATTTTCTGAAACATTTCGATTTAAGATACCTTTCAATGATTGAAAAAATACATCTTCGCAGGATTCGAGCTCAGTACGAGCAACTGTCAGAGTTTGAAAGATGTATCATTGGATTGAAAGAGGCAGATTGGGCAAATCGGAATTATTTCATGACTTAATAAATTTAGTGATGTGAAGAGAAGAAAATTATTTTTGTTACTGATATTAAATTTTGCTGTCAGATACATTTGGAAAATTATATTTATTATTCTTTTCCTTTTGGATAATTTGGGATAGTTTGCTATTCCTTTTCCCTTTGCAATGAATAACATTGAAGACAGTTTAATGAATAATAAAAACAAAACACACAAATATTTTGTATACGTTTTCTGAAGAAATTTTATATTATTATTGTGCGAAAACAAAAAGTTGCATAGAGGGAAGAAAAAAACAAATGCTTGTGAGTTACAGTTTTTTTACGAAAACAGTGACTTTCAAACACTATTAAAATCTTTTCTTACTGAAATCTAATATCCAGAGACTATTCTATGAACGCTGTTAAATTGTTACGAGAGAGTAAATGATGGTAAATTTTATTTCAAATAAATATATTGAGTAAAATTAAAATTAAATTTTTGTTACGCATTTTTCAATTCCTACTATTTACTTCGGAATATTATGGATGCATTTAGTATTATTTAAACAGTGGTAAAAGGGGATGAAAATGTATAGCATTTCATAATAGATTTTTAAACACATCGAAGATATATAATTACCTCCTAAATATTATCGTAATATTATACACAGCTTAGCTAAATTTTACGATGAAGTTTTTTTTTTTTGAGATTTTTCAAGGTATAACGTTTTGAGTACCATATGTTTTATTGCGGTAATTTAATTATATTTAGAACGGAGGAGTTAGATAAAGTGTTGTCAAGTGTCATATCGAAACTTATGTAACGATACAAATGTAAATGATTGTTTGTTATGATCAAATGTGTTTTTGTGGTTTGTTGAATTTAGAGATGGTTGGAAAGACGTTGATGAAGGCAAGAAAATGGTGCGTCTTCGAAATAGCAAAACTACCTCGAACTTTGAAGCTATTTTCGTTGCGCTGAGAGTCAAACTTTAAATAACGATTAGATTGTCAGCAAAGTGCTCAAATATTGATAAACACAATACACTTATGACAATTTCAGAGGATTTAAAGAAAAGAAATTTGAATAAAAATATCACTGATAGCCTAAGAAAATAGGAGGAAATCATAATTCTTTGTTAAAGTATTTTTATATCATAAACGTAATTCAATTGTTTTTAAAATAATAGTAATTGTGGTCACAAATCCTGGAGCTTACGTACGACCCGAAAACTAAGATGCAAAAGTGTAGAATGGGTTGGCTTAAGCTTTCAATAGGCGATAACCACTTGATCTATGACTCAATGATTAAAGCAACATTTTCTTAATCAGTTATAGTCCAATTGATAAGTTCATCTGTTCTGTAGAGGCGCTGCAGCCTTTGGAGAGTTGCTTTAAAGACACTTGAATTCATCATCTGAGGCCATATCCCATCAATATGGTTCATCAAGAGTTCAAAATTTTATTGCATACTCCTCACGGACATGTCATTTCGTACATATGAACGTTGACTTTTGTACTTCTTTGATTCCAATTTGCTGGTATTGTAGCACTTACTTATCAACGCAAGATTTTCTAGTCTTGATGCTTGTGTCAACGCTGTCGGTTATTACGTTGGTAATGGAAGAAAGTAGTGGCTGAAATTGTATACTTTTGTCTCATTTTTGACATTGGGCATCGAGGAATAAATATTTCCCAAACAATTTTGGAATGTCCCTTGAGTATAAATTCAAATAGCATTCAGTGTTCAAAATATTTTAATTCTAATATGCTGGGGGAAAAATAACTTTTGAAATCTCGTCACATGAATTTCTTGAGTACAAATGAAATCCCTGTCATAACCATGAATTGTCCATTAATGCATTTTTTACGCAATTTTACAGCCATCTAAATATTTTGCGTATTTTCATGACGTTTGGCTTAATTTTAAGTTGTGTATGCTTGTTAGATTGAAGGGGAAAGTATGCTCTTAATAGATATTATCGAATGCTTAGAAATCGTAGATGTAATGTAAATAAATAATTTGCTTCTCAAAACCTGAAATAATACTCTAATAATATCATAATATAATGATAATTTCAAATATAATTTAATTTTTATTCATGGTCATTTACTTTAATAAAATATCTTGTTTTAGTATCATTTGAATGATAGTAGTAAGTATTATTATGTCCATATTCATTTTACATGCTACTAACTATCGTTACACATTTACCCATGTTAGTCTAAACTAATATGCAGGTAAGAAATTAAATATCATTTATTTTAATTTATATTTTCAAATACTTTCTTTTATGAGTCATATGATTATTAGCAGAGGGTCTTAAGCGAAAGAATTAGCATTCATCTTAAAGCGGAATTTCTCTCACTACGTAATTCAGAAATTTAATCTGGAATTAATTTCGAAAAAAAAATTATCATTACAAGAGCCTTATAAGTTTACTAAGTATATAATAAAATATATCATTCGTATTCAGTTGAACATTACATTATAAGTATATTTTGAAAATGGTACTTTTTTTTAACTGGAAACTTTCTTTCTTATTCAAATTTAACTATTGAAGTAATGAAATACTTCACACTCACACAAATAATATTCTACATGTGTGAATGGACAAGCAGAAAATTCCAGATTAACAAATGATGAACCCCTGAAAGATAATAAAGAACAATAATTAATATAATCAATGATGAAATTCTAGATATATACCAACAATATTTTTCCCATCTTCGTAATTTTAGATAAACGGAGGAATCGTTTTCATTATGATACATAATGTATTCTAAAAATTCACTACAAAAGTTTCAAGCATGTTAGCATTTTTCGAAGGAAGAAGTAGCATTACTAATGCAGAAATGAGCAGTGTAATAAAATACACTACGTTCTAAAGGACAGCGTACATAAAATATAGTATTAAAGTTGGAACAATTTTCTATCGGAGAATTGTTCAGAATTCTGGGCTTATTTTTTAGCACTATGTGTAGCTATTTTTAAAAGAATAATCTGTGAAAGTCTCAAATGGTTCTGATTGACTATCACAATAATTTTATAATAATAATATCAATATAATTTTCAACAATGAATTTTTAATCAGTTAAATATATAATCATAAAACTAAACTTGAACACTTCATTTCATCCCTTATAACGAAATCATCTCATGAAGAAGTGTGTGTATCAGAGAAAAAAGCTTTGAAAAATTGTATTATATATATATATATATATATATATATATATATATATATATATATATATAACTATATATATATATCTATATCATATGTATCTATATATATATATATATACATATATACATATATATATATATATATATATATATATACTATATATAATAATGTGTGTGTGTGTGTGTGTGTGTGTGTGTGTGTATAATATACAGTAAATATTTGATGTAATGGAAAAAGGAAAAATAAAACACTTAATGGAAAGAATGACTATTATAATAAGGATATAAGAACATATTTCCAATGCATTTCCAAAACCTACATCACTCATCTGAAGCAAAAAGTTCATGGAATTTCTTATGTTAGATTAAATATTCGAAAGCACGGTGGAATATTATAAAAGAACAACGCTTCATTGATTATCTATCAAACCGTAGAAAAATACTTGATTGTAAAATCTTGACAACTCTATACGCTGTTTCTTTTATTTCATTGATTGTTCGGTGATAGAGGGGGTGAGAAAAAAAATTAAGCAATATTTCACGTAGAATAATGTAAAAAATTATCATGGAAGGTGTTTTTTTTTTTGCTACATTGATGCTGTTATGTATATACTAATACAAATTCATATACATACATACGTACGTACACTCACACTCACACATACACATATATATGTATTATACATATGTGTATGTGTTATAATATATATATATATATATATATATATATATAAACACACACACACACATATATATATACATATATATATATATATATATATATATATATATATATATATATATATATATATATATATATATATATATATATATATATATATATATATATATATATATATATATATATATTTATATATATATATATATATATATATATATATTTATATATATATATATATATATATATAAATATATATATAAATATATATATATATATGTGTGTGTGTGTGTGTGAGTGTGTGCTTATTGTTCTTTTGAAGAGGGAAATTAATTGTAATATTCTCTAAAAAAAAAGTAGGTTTAAAATTACTCTAACATTTAAAATAGTACTTTATTATCATAGAAATAACATATTACAATTCTATGTGCATTAGGCTTTTTAAATGATAAGAAAATCACAAGAAATTTAACAATATTTTTACAAATGAGAATATATTTGCAGAAAACATCTGTGAAAGCATTTTTAAATGATATTCAGAGACTTGCTGAACTTTTCTGTAATGTATCTGTGAAATTTGTATGAACCCTACTTTTTGTTAATGTACTGATTTATACATCTGAAATCATGCCTTCAAATATAATTAACTTATGGATTATCTTCTAGAGTGAGCAAAGTTGCGAAAATGATTTTATGCATACATTTCCGAACAGTTTACCCGATCTGGAAAATAATTATTCATGTACTTAAATTTTAGAAAATATGATGCATTATGAAAGAACTAACCATATTTAAAATTCATATATTAATTTTGAGCAACATATAAGAGCATATGCATGGATAAATGTTTCCTAGTATTTATTTCACATACCGAACTTGTCTTCCCTAGGTAATTTGAAGAATTCTTCACTATCCACGCATGGAATGCAAATCAATAGACTAACGTAATTTATAGGGAGAGCGTTGAATACACATAAAGTTTTAAAAGAAAAAGATTACTTTGAAATTTAAATGTCTCGCAGAAGCGTAAGGCTAATTTAATACATTTTGAGAATTTACGTACTTGGTATTAATTAATAAAGTTTATTAATTTTTTTTTAATTTCCAGCTTGAGAAAATTAAATTGCATTATTGCATTTGTAATATTCATGAAAATACTGTGAATAAATGAGCGATTGCATGCTCATATTTATTTAATATACCGCTATTGCAATATAGAATTTTTTCTTTATCTGATTCGTAATTGAATAAACTGAATTAAAATACATTTCTGTGTAGTTTTAATTGTATTTTAAAAATATAGGGTTCGCTTTTTCTATGAGCTGTGCATATTGATATTTATTCTTTGTTAACACACTCTAAGCTAGATTCTTGCGGGTCGAATGTAGTATTTGAATGTGCAATTTTATAAAATAGAGAGAGAAACAAACGATTACATAAAAATAATGATAATGGCGATTTTCATCATCCTACTAGAAATTTGTCCGATTTTATTCTTTTTTAAAATTACGATGTTATAAGTACGCAAAATAATGATGGAAGGTTATTGTACTAATGAAAATGGGGAAAATGCAAAAATAAAATAATAACAATTGTTTTCACGTTTTCAACATTATACACCTATGAAACTAGTTAGAATATGATAATAAGCAAAAATATTTACAGGATTTTAATCTATAAAACATATAAATATTATGTTATTGTTTATTAAGGTCACACTGTTAGGCAACGCGAGAGCTATTGGCAACGGATCTCGTAATTTTGAGTCTCAGTGAACTGATGAAGACAACAATTGGGATGGCACATCCCTCATCAAAGTTCCACACCATGCTTTCGAGAGTACTTAAGACCTCGGCAAGATTTAACGTTCATCTGTCGTACTACATGGAGTGACTTTTGCAGTATCAAGACTCAACGAAAACAGGTCTGGATGCGAGTCTGTGACCATTACCACTAGGCTATAATGGACATGATGGTATAAAAAACATGTACCCCCTGTTATTAAGTGTTTTGTAAAATTTACTTATATAATATGTCGCGCAGCGAAATATTTTCGCTGAACATTCACGATATTACTTTTGGATTTGTTATCCACCCCCTTTGCTAGCCATTTTCTCAAAATCACTTCCTCATACCCATAGTCTTCTTAGAAAATCAAAGTTTTATGATTGTTTCGTATCTTTTAACGTAGATGATACGGGAGTTAGAATATTTTTGCTTCTTCAAATATTTGAGTGTTTCATACAGAAAAGATATATTTTTAATTTTCTAGTTTCTAATTGAATTGTACACATCACTTGCTTTTAATATAGTACTGTTTACTAGATATCTTATAACGCTTTTTAGTTCATTTGATACTGATTTATACGATCTAAGTATTTCATATATTTATCATTATTTTTCTGAGCGTTGGTTCCCGCTTTCAATCATATAAAAGCGTAATTTTAATTAAGATGTAAACATTGAGTCAATAAGTGATTATTTATTTTTCTAAATTATCACAGTTATAATCCTCATCAAGTTATGATTGTGTGTGCTTAAGAAAATAAAGTTTTCGGTCATATGAAAAAATAAATGATCACCAATATATCAATCACGTATATTGGAGATATAATTTCTGCTTTTCTTGTCAATAATAAGAATAGACATTTTCGAAACTATATGATAACATCAGTTAAAATAAACATAGTTTTTAATACATTTAAAGTGGATTCGGTATCTTTTACTCTTCACAACAAAATATTTTGTTACACAAATCGATGAGAAAATTAATTCAGAGAAGTAGATGCGTCAGTAACAATATCAGCAGTTGGTAACCAGGCGCTCACAGGAATTTTCCCAAAGGGACACGAAATGAATGTTATTCCAAAAGCTTTTATTCCAAAACCTGTTTGTCCGGAATGTAAAAGGGGAAAGGACTTTTCAGTCCCCTCTTTTCAGAAATGTTTCGTAAATATCATAAGTTCCCTATAGTAATACATTTTTGAAAAGAAATGCAGGAAATGTAGCCGCATTTCCAACCGGTGCTTTCAATAAACGTCTACGAATATATAAGAAAAATTTCATTTTTCTTTATTTCGAAATATTTTGTGGCGAAAGATTTATTTTTATTTCTTACGCTTAACATAACGTTATGCGTTGCATTTTTTTTTTAATCTATGAGAATCCCCGTAATTGTTCACAAAAGAATTTCGTTCGCTACATTTCAACGTGAATTATTTACCAGTTTTATCCTGTTACTTTAATCTGTGCAGCTAGAAGTCTGTTAAACAAAAGTTTTTCAGATTTGAACATTTATATATTTTATACTTGCAAGTCAATACTTGAGTTAACTGCACACTTAAAGTGATAATAAGGCTTTTTTTGATTTAACATGGAGTGGGCTCTGATGCATGCTAGATCTGTTGTGATTTAAAGGCCTCACGTTGGGATACTATGGAAAAATGAGGATTCAACTCAAGTATTGTAATTGTCATTCGATTTTTGCTCAAAATTTCGAGATTCGTAACCAATAGCCCTTATGTCCTTTTTTAAGGATGGTGTTGACATAAAATCAAGCCAAATCAAAATGTATTTGGGTTCTGCCATGAAATTTAAAACTTTGCTTATGTAATGAGAATGATACCTGTTTTGTAACTCCATTCTTGCAGTCACTAACGTTAAAAAGCAGGCGTTTCATTTTAGATTACAAACATTTAAAGAACTATATTGAATATTATTAACTATGGAGGAGCAAAACAATGTGAAATATGTGAGTTATGTACTAAAAGAATTTAAAAGATTATTTCTACAAGCAGGATTGGATTGGTTTTTATTAACGTCGTTCTGGAAGCAACACTAGGGCTTTTGGCGATGGACCTCGTAATTTTGAACCTTGGCTTGTCTTAATGTTCATCAGCCCCGTTTACACGGTTTGTCTTTAGTTACATAAAGCTTGAGCCCCCACTCGACGAAAGTCGCAGGCCGCGAGTCCGCGACAATGAACAATATGTTACCGTGACCTCTACAAGTCTGAATATTACAAAGACGTTTAATTTTGAGATTTGAGGAATAAGCAGGAATTGTTTCTATTACATAGACTATCAATAACATAGCAACTGTTGCAAAAACTGCAATTGTTTTGTTAAACATATCAAGTAAGAGTTGTTTCCTATTAATATCAGTATTAGAAGACTAATTCAAAAAATAACCGTAACTATATTACAATAAACAAAAATGAATGGAAAAACAATTACCTTAAAACTCAACTTTCCTACGAAAGAACAAACACATGTAAAAGTACGGGGAGCATTAAAATACTCAGTTCCTTTTCCCTAATGGTCGTTAGTGGTAGGTCTGGGTACTGATGGGATATTTAAATTTTTTCATTCCACTCATCATCCGTCGAGTTACGAGAATGATGCGAACCATATCCGTCGTCGCTGAAAATTTTCATATTAACCTGGTGCGGAATTTTGGAGAAAGGTGACATCTTATATGGCATCTTCTACTTCTTAAATCTGTTAATTTCTTAAGGAACTCCTTTATTAACCCTTTCATTGCTTCTGAATGGGACGGTAAAAACAATAACGAGATGCACAAACTTTTCTTCTTGTGGTTTATTTACACTTCTGAGTATATTTGTGATTAGAAACGAAATATTTATTTATTTCTTTCCTTATTGATACACTAACTCCTGAAAAAATTAATAATATGAATAATTCTTTTTTGGATTTACATGAAAATTTCAATAACATCTATGTTCTATAAGGAGTCATTGAATGATAGATTCAAGACTTTTTTCAATTATATGTTTTATAAGAACCATACGATTGCTCCCTTATGGTGTTTTATATAAATATTTACAAAAAAGTATAAGTGCGAGAAAAAATTATATCGGAGAACAAACTCTATAAAAAAGAAGGCAAAACGATAAAATAAAATTTTCAAATGCTAATATGATCGCAATTGCTTTTAATTAAACAAAGAGTATTTAAATTAAGAACAAAACCATTACTTTTTTTGACAGCTGTCACAAAGTTAACATCTGTCTCGGAATTTTAGCAGTTATTACCTAAACAAATTCACCCCATTTTTTCTGAAACATTTTGATTTATTTTTGTATCTGACTACAAATTTATTTGAGCGTAATTATTTTGTTTTTTCTTATTCCATGTTTAATCATTGGTGAATATCTTGTAATTGGAATTAATTCTAGATTGATATAAAAGCAAATATTTTTAAAAAGTTTGACTTTTTTTTTTCTAAATGTTGTGTCAATAACATCACTTTGCTTTTAATTGTTTCATTATCACATTCAAAAATTTTCGGAATTTATTTTTAATAAACAATGTTAAGAATGGCTGACATATGAATATGTTTGATATTGTGATTATTTGTAATATTTTGTTTTTCTTGAGAGCATTTTGAAATTATTCAGCTACACATTTTTTTTTTCAAACAAAAATGATTTCCTTTTAAATCAGCTAACAAGTGTCCAAAAAATGAAGAATTTATTATATAAAGACAATGAACATTAAAACAATTATTCTAATGGTGAAAAGTGCTTCTGAAATAACCTAAGAAAAAATGGACTTACATTTATATTAAATATTCAAAATGTCTGCCCCTTTCTAGGAAGCAAAGATGATCTCTCTTTCGCATTTTTCATAAGCGCGTTTCATGATGCTAATGGTAATTTCTTGTATATTTTGTGTAATGGTAATTTTCCGATAATCTGTTGTATGGTAACTACTTTTTTAATCTTCATTCTTTCAACATTCACAAAGTAAAATGTCAAGGAAAGCTCAGATCATAGGAACAATTTTCTGGGTTCAAAGAAGATGATGCAATATTTTTGTACCAGTTATAAAACCATGGACATGCTTCAAGATTATTTTTAGGGATTGGCTACTTTCAAGATATTTTTAGCCACCTAATCCCACTATTCAAGGCATTCCATGACTATTTCCTGTGAAGATATTTAAATACTAAAATTTATGAAAATAAACTCCAAACATTAGACTATCTAGAAATTACCCTTCCTGAAAGGATACCAGAATCATCTTGAATTTTTTTTTAAAAAATATGCAAAAAAATTCAGCTTTACCTCCACAAAAATAGTTTGAACATTTGCTGTAAATTTAAGCGCAAAATGATTCGTTCGTTATGCTAAAATCATCTATCTCCATTAGACTGAAAATAATTGTAGTCAAAGTTTATTCTTTCTGAACAATAAATTCACAAATTATCAGTATGGGAACATAAAAAATGCAACGTACTTTTAAAATCAGTCAGCGATATTGTGCAGTTTTTTTATATTGATTTCAGCATTGTTTTAATTTAAATTATTTGTTTCAACACTGTCGTTTTTCTTTGTACTAGTTTAAAAATATCTAGCTTAGTGAAGTATCAACAACATCTTTGCATAATTTTTACTCTTGCAAAAATAAAAGTCATCCAAAAAAGTTGCAATTACTTTTGATAATTTCATTTCAATTCATGCTAATTTTTTCTGTTAAGTTCTAGAAAAATGGAATTATTCAAAATGAAGGTTAATTTGCGTAAAGTAAGTTTACTTCCGAAACACAAGCTCCCCCAAAACAATTACTATCAAGAAAGAAAATATCTTCTTTGAATCTCTAATGAGTTTTTATTTTCACAAGCAAAAAATTTTAAAATACAACCACGTTGCCAGTGATGAAAACAAAATGAATAAAAATGGAATATTCTGGCATAAAGATTATTTAATTATTTAATTGGCAATTATTTAATGAATAGCTAAAGCAAGTAATATAAAAAATAAGTCAATTCCTACTTAGGTCAACAAAGAAATTTTTTATTTTAGTTACTTTTTATTAAATAATTACGATTAATATAAATATGTATATACATATGACAGAATCATAATATTAAGTGGCAAAAGAAATTTTTTTCCAGAGATCTACACACTTCATCACTGATGGTCTTTATTCCTAAATTTATATCATGCTAAATAATCTTAAATAAGAGAACTTTTTTTCTCCCTTATAAAACTGAAATTAATTATTTGAAAATGAAATAAAAAAAAATTAACTTTGTCAACTTCTATCATATTATTTCTAAAATTATCAACTTTGCCATTACAAGACATAGTAGAAACATTAACATAGCTTATTTCTTAATTAATTTCGTAAATTAAATGGTTGGAATGCAGCTTAGTCCAACCACTCTTGTCGACAGGAATTATTTGGCGGTAATTTGCCAAATGTGTCTACCCTGTTCCCCTTCGCAAAATTAACGTTGAGCCAAGAAAAAGTTGCCAAGTTTGGCCATTTTTGAAATCGCGCCAAGTGGTTGGATTTAACTGCATTTTCACCAATAAATATAATTACTGAATTAATATTTGAAAAAAAAAACTGTATTAACATCAAGTGTCATCCACTACTAGTTTTAAAAAATGTATTTGAATTGAGTGGATGAATAAAAAGTATTTTATTAACGATTGAAAATTTGTACAAATAAACAAGTAATTTATATAAACATTAATTAAATCTAACAAAATTTCTAAACGAAATGGAATTTAAAATACAATGAAAATATTTTTTATGCACCTCATACTATCCCCAACTCAAAATCACGTTTTGAAACATGATTGATATTCTTATAAATATAGATAAAGCATAAAATGTAGAGTAATAATATTTAAAAGTCACTAATAAAATAAGCAAATATTATTATATAACTCACAGTATGACAAAAATCATTGAATACAAGATAATGTTGACTGCATCAATAAAAATTCAAATGTATATTAAAACAGTTTTATTTTTTCACTAACAAACGAATTCAGTCCAAATTTTTGATCTTAAATGTACTCAGAACTTAACGTTCAGTACTTTAATATTATAGATTATAATTAATTTCTAGAACGGTAGCTAGTGTTTTATAAAGGGATTTCGTTTCGTATAGAGGCGATGGGTCAAAAATGTTTGGGTATATATTACATAGGACTTAAGCCTTTATAAACTGGAATGTCATCGTTGAAAGTATGTTTAATATTTTAAAATAATATATTTAATTTGGTTTGGACCGCCCATTTGTTAATTGGTTATTACATTAGATAAATGAATAGGATATCAATAGGATAAAACATCCTGGTTTCTTTGAATCTATATTTTTTTCTAGTCTTTTAGTTATATGTCATAATAAGGATGTAGTTTTTTACTACATTTGATACTTTTTGAATTAGATCTGAAGAAAATTTTTCACGTTTATGTTTATCATTCTTTCAAAGAACTTTCATTTATTCAGAACTTTGCATGTCGATTTAATATCATTCATTACATTTTGATGCGGAGTTTCTCTCTCTCCGTTTATAAGAATAAAAAATGGTATTGTGGTTAATACATTATGAATAAAAAGATTTTTGCAATTAAACTGTGCACAATTTGGGGATCATTTAATTGCGATAAGTGGTAGCTTTCTTAAGAAAGAGAAGAATATAATTATTACAAGCGGAAAAGTAAGAAATAAACCAATTGCTAAAATTAAAAACATCAAAAACTTCTGGGTTATTGAGTTGATTTTATCAGATTGATTATTACAATGGATTCATTTACAAAAGATTTATGTTCATTAAGGATATATGATGGTCGTGGTGTTCCGACCAATATTCGTTCACACTAATAGCGCTCTACTTAGTGATGAATATGTTAAGTTATATATTATGTGTCAAAAATGAAACAAAGTGTAAGTGTCTGTTTGTGAAAGAGTGAGAGAGAGAGAGAGAGAGAGAGTGCCAAGTTTGTCAAGTACTCCTACGGGACCTTCGTTTGTGATTTCAAAGATATCTGGTACCTTCCACCTTCCAAAAGTAAGAACATATTGTGATGTTCGTATACGAAATATGAGTAATCTCTCAAATTTAATAATTTATATATCTCAGAATAGTTTCTAATTTTTAGATTCAAGTTCGAATAAGTTTCATTATAAAAGGAATAGTTAATGCATAGTTATAAGCTTAGAGATAATGTCCATGAATGTTTCATAGAATTGAAATAATTAGAGAATTTAAGAGATCTAATAATTTATTCAACACTAAGTTCATAATATCAATACAAAACACTTACTACAAGAAAGAAATGTAGAATTGGGTTTTCAGAAAAGTTTTTTTTTGAGACGATAACTATGCACTGTCTCGTGATTCATTGCAGACAAGAAGGAAAAGTAAAGACATATTTGGCGTTTTAAGCACCAATATAGAAATAGTAAGAATAAATTTCAGGAAAAAATAGTAGTTGCAGTTAAAAGATAGAACGTGAGAGTAGAAGCGAAATAAGAAAGTGATTCAAATTTGGAGTGTGGGCATTTTTAAGCCGAAGCAAGTTTGTCGCCAATAATTAGGAGAGACCACCAGATGAAAACATAAATCGTAATTTGCTGGTGACTTACTTGAGGGATTATGTGTCATTTAATTTTTTTATGACAACAAGTGAAAGACTTTGAAATCAAGGATGAAGTGAGAACTAAGTATTTTAATAAAAAATTAGGGATTTTTGTATACAACCAAGAAAGGAAAAAAGGAAAATAAAAGCCGAGTTGAACTAAAATAAAGGAATGTACACATATGACTTTTACATGTAAAAAAGATTAACTTTGCTTAAAATTTCCAACCATTATCCATATAATTAGGAAATACTTTTAAATAGTACACTTAAATTATTTGAGAGCATTTGAATTTAATTATCGAATAAATTTTATCAAACAAAGCAGTTTCCATTATATCGTCATTTTCATAGAAAGTAATTTATTTCTATGTAATTGATTTATTCCTCTTTATATTCTCTTTTTTCATTCATTTGTAATGAATATGCTCTACTCTAAATTCTTTTTAATAAAATTTAAGATCAAATACAAATGAAGTTATACAATTGCTGAAATTAATTTTTGGAATTGTTATGATTTTTGTAAACTAATTTTTTAGATTCGCATTGATATAAAACAATAAATTCGCTGAAATTGAAGGAAAGAAAAGATAAAATGTGCTTTTAGGAACTATTTCCTCACACAAAATATAAAAATAAGTCATATGATTATTTTGTTAATTACATATAGTAAAATTCAGCTTCACAATTCGACTATATTAACAATAACGCACATTTCAACAAACAATAAACAAAGTAAAATGTAAGAATTACTAAACTGCGATCTACTTACATGTAAGACTATATCTGTTCTTATTGGGAAAAGCAATGAGTCCCCGAGCACCACAAAATATCGCATGGGGCATGCAGAAGTACAAAGCACAATACAATAGGAGAGTAAAAAAAAGAAAAAAAGGAAAAAAAAAAATTAAGAAGAATAAAGTATTTTTGATTATTTACAAAGAATTTACAATGAAATTACAAAAATAGACAAATGCATTTGCTTTGGATACAAGATGTTGAAAATAAGAAGGCGAATTGATATTTAGGGCTTTTTATCATCTGGCAAATTTAGAACACATGAAGAATCACATGTTCAGCAATTTCCCCTCCACCAACGCTGCAGTTACAGGAAGTCTCTAGATCCAAATTTAATCTATTAAGATAGCATTTAAAGTTTTCATTGCCAATGAGGAACTAGATTATTTTGAAATTTGTAAATAAATGGGGCATGACATCTCATTTTAATGGAAGTGGGAAATCGCTTTGTTAAGCTCTCTTTAAAAGAACTGATGCAGTTTGTGTTCTGAGACTCCATCATACTTTTTCTCATCATCTTATAAAAAGATTTAGGTGTATTTACAGCAATGTCCATTTCATACTTGACGGCAGTTTTTACAAGAAAATCTATCCCCTTGTGTCCAAAAATACCGTTTTCCCACGAACAAATGAAAAGACAACCGAGATGGATTTATATTTTAGGATTTTGAGTTCAATTTGGATTTCTGAAATTATGTTACTGTAAGAAGAAATATATTTTAATGTCTTCAATGATGAAAGAGAATCGAAACACTGTTTTCTTTTACACTCCATTTGATGGTGAAGTTAAGTATCGTTTTATTCAGTAAGAAACGGTTACGTAATTGTTAGAATATCATACCCAATTGAAAGAACTTCGGATTTCAGTCATGAATTTTTAAAGCGGATTTTTAGCGGGTAGGAATTATATTAAATATGTCAGAACTAAAATTTCCCCATGTTGACATGGTGATTTAATTAAGAGAGACCAGTGCTTTGTCAGATTTCATTCTCGATATGTTACTTTTGTTCGATATGTTATTTTGTTCATATTTATTAGACCTATAAGCAATAGTCCTCGTTTTGCTTCTTGTGTGGCTGTAATATATAATCAATAAATAATTGTTATTATATATAAATACTTGTAAGAAATTAACTTTTTTGCAATATAAGCTAAAAATGAAGGTTGTGTGTTTACAAGCAATATTATTTTAAGAACTAAAGTTTGGAATATATAGACAGACAAATAAGTTTAAATCATTTATATAATTCTTGGTTTTAAAATATGATAAAAAGTACAATACGTTCATTTTTTAAACACTTTTTATGCACTTTTCATCTAAATACTTTATACACTTTTTCTCAGTTTAATGAACTCAAAAATAGTAGATTTTCTCATCAAATGTTTTTTAAGATTTTTTAATTTTCAATGAAATCTTTGTTTCAACAATGAATTTTATAGTTTTTGTGTGCTTCGTATATAGTTCATAGAATTGCTCAAGATATGTTTTCTTACATCATAAATAGTTTAATAATCATTAGAATTCAAATCAACTAACATGGCGGAAAAAGTACAGTTTTTTTCTGGAAGGCAAAGAGGATTTATCACTTTCCCACCCCCTTTAATTACGCATAATCTATATACATAATATTTTTTTAAATAAATTGTAATAATATTTTTATCATGTTGAGGTGTCTCAGATTTTTCAATAAGATGATGAAACAGTAGTTTCATTTGAGTAAATTCAAACTAAAAAATAAAATCAATCAGTCGTTAAATCAATTAAAATCAGTTAAAATCAATTAAGTCGTTCTAATCTATGATAGCTGTTAAGTCAAAACCCGAGGAATTGAATTTCAAGTGGATTAATATTCTCACTGAAATCCTAAAATATTCTGATATATATCCAGCTTTTCTCTTAATTGAAATAAACTCTATTATTTTCTTTTTGCTGTTTTGCGTGAACATGTACTGCAATTTTCCATATGTAATGACACTAATGACAACGTTCAATTCTCATCAAAGAGTTCAAATTACGTTTGGTACATAAACCTTAATATGCAGTCACAAGCTTAACTTGACTTCAAAATTTCTCCCCAAATGGACCAAATAATTTCCCCTGCATCAAAGCAGGCAATTTTTTCTGATAAGAATCACGAAATAAAGGGATATCTTTTTGCTCGGATCAAATCACACAAATTTAGCTTGGTTTCCATTTACGAATTGTAATATTCATCAAGATAAATAAAATGTCAAATTTTAAGATATTAAGCTCTTTCAGGTAATTAATTGTATTGTTTGTGGTGGTTTTATGCTTTTGATTGGCTATTTGTTTTTATGACACGTAACAACTAAACTACAATAAGTAAAAATATCAAAAAACAGACGGTTTTATGTCGGTTATTAAATACTTATCAATTATTGAATTTATAAGGGCTCTGAATAATAGGAGAGTACGAAACTCTTCTTTTTTTCATATTATTACATTGATTATTTTCTTCTAATGAAAATCTTTATACGTAAATAAATATTACATTTTTTAATTCAAAAGCAATACATATTCCAATTGCTTAAAGTGCATACCTGTGTATTATAAATACTACAGTTGTTCTAAATCGGTAAATGAGTATATATATGTATTAAAATTTATTTATAACTAAACATTTATAGCAATAAGGTGCATTAATATATTGATGTATTATATTGTATTCCAGGTTCTAAGGGCCAAAATTTGGTTTGAAACAAAAAGGTCATGTAACGTACATTTAAGAAAACCAAGAATAAATCTAAAATATATTCAAGGTGTAAAAAAAAATGTTTTGGTGAAAATAATTCATTGTAAGACATTAATGAAAATCTGAGAATCAAAAATGGAAAAAGAGGAAAAAAGAAAAGGAAATTATCACACAGGGTAAGCAGCTGCTGAAGATATAAAAAAAGCGATTAACTTGACGGAGCACAAGAAGGAGAAAAATAATGATGTTGAAGTGAGAATAAAAAACAGAAATCAGAAAGAAAAACTTATCTTGAGGCTGATTCGATGCAGCAATTTCACTTGACTAAGCTATAAAAAGTTTCAATATTTTCGTTTCGTGCATTTGTATAATCGAAGCAGTAAATTACATTTGTTGTATTAACTTCACAAGCAATAGACTGAGCTCTTCTAGAATTATTTCTTTCTTGTACTAAGTTTTTGTAATTGCATTAATAGAACTTACTTTGATAAGTTTTTTGTTAGAAACACAAACAAAAAACATAGTGTTGTCACTCGAAAAAATAATTCAATATACACTATTATTATATCGATCTGTCTCTTGATATTTGATGACTCATAAGGAAAAAAAATATACATGATTTTTTATTTGAAAGACTTGTGAAATTGAATATTACTGAAAATAAATTATCAAACGAGGTTTTGTTTACTACAATATTGAATATATTCAAAGTGGAAGATATTATTGTAATATTTATACGTATTTTAAAGTAGTTTTATTAAGAAAATTATTTGCGGTGTATATTGATGAAACTGTATTTTATTGTAACATTTTCCATAAAATTAGCTAGAAAAAGTTACAACAAATTATTTTATATGGAGTGTCCTTTGTATGTATAAATGTTTTGTTGAAATCGTCGGATGTTGAAGAAAGTAAGTGGAAGGGAAAAACATGTATATAAAATAAAATAATTATAAATCAACAAAAGGTATGTATTACTTATTGTAGAGTTTGATCGATGCAAACTGACGAAGTTAGTACGGCATAGATCCTTTTCTTGACTGGATTCGAATTATCACCACATATGTGGCATTGATTTATGAAGTTCCCGATTGGTGTCCTTTGGGATTTCCTACCAAATAGTCTCCAACTATGTGGCTAAGATGGCATCATTTATAGAGGGTTCAGGACAATCTGTTATGAATTCTATGAGTGTCAATAGCAGAGAGACATCATGTGATTTGTCTGGAAAATGAAGCATTAGGCAAACTTGAAGACAATTCCTGACATAATCTACCCTGTGAGGCCTCTTCATTATATTGAAAAGAATATCTTATGTGGCAAAATGGAAAGAAAAAACACAAATTTATCTATGCACAAATGGGCTGTATGTGAACTACGACGGAGTAGTCATGCAGGCGGTTGAACAAAAACAAATGGTATTTTGTTCATAAAGCACTGCTGTGAGCGTGAGTGGTATGAAAATAAAGGCATGATCCTGAAAAAATGTAGAAATGTAGAAATTAGAATGTAGAAATGTAGAATCTCCAAACAAAATAGCACCTGGCCTTTAGAACACAACTGAAAATGGAACTCGTATTTAAAACTATTCCTCCCCAGTCAGTGCGGTTCCAAGAGAGTCAAGTTTGACAATACTTTAATAAAGGACCTGACGTTGAAAAAAATGACCAAAGCAATTCGAGTTACTGTGAGCGCGGATGTCGATTAATAACCTAATGGTCTGCGGTACCTTTTCCTTTAATGCAGGATCCTTTTGATAGTCAATCCAGATGTGAAACGCTTTTTGCATAATGATAATTAGCCAGAAATCTATCGTATTACGGTGTCTCTGTAATTGTTCTATACCAGTTTACCACAATAGGCTATTTCCAGATCATAATAATCTTTTGAAAATGCACAAGAGACAAAATCAATGGGATTGATGATCAATCAGCCTGTATAAAAATACAAGACCGGAGAGTGTTTCAGCTTTATGGTGTCCATGAAATTATTTGATGATGACACAAGTAAAAAAAAAAAATAAGAACGGAATTTTTCGATTGCTTCAGTATATTGATGTTAGAATTATATTCTTAAGAATATTCGGAATGAAAAATATATGAAGTACAGTAACTATATATTTTGTTAATTTAATTTTGTAATGAAAAAGAGAATAAGGAAGTTTACAACATTATTTTCTCTTTCACCTTATACCTTATATTTAAGCACCTTGAAGGAACAAATTAGGATGATTATTTCCTTTTGAGTCTTAAATACATGCTGAATCAAACTTTCGTATATTATTTTTAAGGATCACAACAAAATTAAGAAAGTAATTATTAAAATTTATTTGCATCTTTCTGTAATACCAATATTTAAAAAAGTTGTATTAATCTGCTTTATTGTAAGAGCATTGACAAAGTGCATTTTAGATATATATAAGGCTTTTCTTATACCAGAAAGGCAAAAATATTTCACACGCTTCAAAAAAGTATGTGCTTTTTATGGTGAAGATGATGTTGCTA
The DNA here is from genome assembly GCA_019974015.1 of Nephila pilipes. Lineage (NCBI taxonomy): Eukaryota > Metazoa > Arthropoda > Arachnida > Araneae > Nephilidae > Nephila > Nephila pilipes. The sequence continues at coordinate 35,903 of BMAW01010143.1, forward strand.
AAATAGTTATGTTGAAGTGATTTGGTAAGCTTAAACATATGATTTCAAACTTGAGGACCGAGAAAATGCGGGTAGATCATCTACTACAGATGAAGTTCATATTGAAACACTGATTCCGAATTAGCCACCCTATATGACACGTTAATTGGAAGAAATGTTAAAAACCTGACAATCCACCCTCTATGAGCGTTTTCTGAAGTTTAACTATAAAACGGCTTTGCTTTTTAATATATAAGTTCCAAAAGTTTTAACAGTGAAAATTCTCATGGTTCTCATTCCCATTTTTGACTCGTTTTATACACTCAAAGAGGAGTCATTATTTTTGAAACAAGCAGTGAAGGGGGATAAAATAAAGTTCATGGTGGGAGCAAAATGAACTACCTTTAGCCACCCCCAAAACTAGTCTTCATCCAAAAAATAGCATATTCTGTTTCTGAGGGCTGGAACGGAATCCTGCGTTATGATCTTTTACCAAACAAAGATACGACACATTCAGAAAAGTAATGATCCTAATCAGATGAACTAGACATAAATAAAACAAAATCGAAAAGAGAATCAGAAAGGCATCGTGTTTCACTAGGGCAATCCTCTACATTATAGACAACACGGGAGAATTTGCATATTTAACGTCCATCAACCCCTCTACATAGTGGTTCCTTAGTGGTTTCAGGATTCGAGTCAGGTTTCGACGAAACAAATGCTGGTCACGAATGCATTTCCATAATCACCAGTATCTGTAAGGTACTTCCCACGACCTATAAAAAGGGTTGGAAGACATATTTTGATTGATTGTTTTATTAATTTTTCACTAAGAGACAACATGAAGTATTTCTAATTTATAAAATCAGTCATGTGTGTAGAGATAATAACAGAGCCAAGCCTCTCCTAAGACATCCACGTCATGTTAAGAGCAGCATTTAGAACTATGTCATACTTAATATACATCAACTCTCCTAAATATCTAGTCTTAAATTATCATGTTTAGATCCTGTGATTTGATGGAGAAAACTTCCACCGCAAGTACAGGACACAGGACTATGATTCCTCATCTACCGCAGCCATTTTAAAGCACAAATAAATGTTTAAGGATCATATTGTTATCTTTGATATTCCCTTCACAGACTAAAAAATTTGCTTAAAAAGTACTTGAATTAATTTTTTTTTTCTGAAAATATTCCCTCTTTCCTTTCCTAAATAATGGTGTCTGAAACTCTAAAAAGTAGATAATGAGATCATGAATGTGATGGACATCAAAGAAACGCTCTAAAAAGAAACTGGATTTCCAAAATCGATTTAAATAACATTTCCTGAAGCTCTGAATGATTATATTATGCGAAATGAGGTTTCTTGGACTTACAAAGAAGAATTATAAATGTATCGGGTTCCATTCAAATGCCATTATGGAGATTATAAGTAAATTAAACAGATCAATTTCATAATGGTTATAATATTGAAGGAAAGATGCACGACTAAAATGTATACATAATTGCATAGTTCTGACACATTTTATATAAAAGATGATGCATTGTAAACTGTTGAAAGTTATAATGTATCCATTATGACGAGAATTTTTTTTTTTTTAATTTGAAAAACAAAATAGAAATGAAGCACATATATATAAATAAACTTAAATAACATCAAAAATGAATAAATTTAAAACAGTTACGAATTCTATTCATTTAAAATAGTTATTTTATATTACGGTAGAATAATATATGAGAAGTGAGCTCGTAAGTGTAAAAAAGAATTGTAAATTTATTGGAAAAGATAAAAGATGTTAAAAGAAATATATGCTTAAATGTATATTTCTTTCTATTGCCATATTTTTTATTTTAATATTCGCATTTGGAATGAAAAATGTTGCAGATATCTATAAAATGTAATGGGGATATGTGACTATTTAATTCTTAATTAAATGATACGTATTATAATCGTATGTTTCTTCTCGGTATTTATTAATTTCGTAATTAAGAATGTTTTTTACATATTTTAATTTAGTTTCAATAAACATATTTAGTATTATATATAACTCAAGTTTTTTTTAAATGTTTTCTACTTATGTTTAATTAATATTAATAACTAAATTTAATGTCAAACGTACGGCAAAAATTAAGAGAAGAATATGTATATGTAAGGACATTAAGAAATATTATTTTTACTTTTTAAGTGCGAGCAGCTTTTCCAATATGAATTTATCTAAGCCAAAGTACAATTGTGCAATTTAGTTGTAAATGATACATTTATAAATAATTTGAAATCAAAAATGTGAAATAAATAACACCTAGATAATATTTTATTAATAGTAAAAATGTTATTATAAAATGTTTCATTTTTTTTTTCAAAAGTTTTCAAATTTTATACAATGGAATTAAAAAAAACACTTTTTTAATCAAATTTGCGTATAAAAGAAATAATGTAGGTATGTTCATTATACCATAAACGTGATATCATGAAATTAAAAAGGCAGGATAATACTTTGAATTACGAATGAATAATTATTAATTTATAGAAATGTTAACGAATTTTTTTTTCATAAAGTTTAAATATATCAATAAAATCTTTATTGTACTAATTTATTATTTGGAATAGAATTGAAAACAATGATTTCAAAATAAAATTATGTTTTTTTTTTTGTTATAAGTATCTGATAAATTACTGTACATTACTTTTTATGGTTATTAATATGTATCAGAGTATACCTATTCTGGATTAATCAAAATCAAAATTTATTTTTTTAAAAAAACTTTTTGTTTCAGATATACTGTAAGGTTTGTATTAGGAGAAATCGTAACGATTTTCAGCATTTTTATTATTAGTTTCTCTTTATATTTTCTATGCATTAGAATATTTATTTCACGAAATTTAAAATGGCTTAAGTTTCTTAAAATACTTGCTTTCCTGGAGAAAGTCGTCTGCAAATTATTCATTCAAAAATGCTCTTGTAAACTATATTTTTGAGGAAAAATGTTTAAACTTAAAAATGATGCAAACCTATTCAGAAATTATAGCTGTTGATGGATTCTTTAACAGTTTCAGAGCGAAATTCTTTTCAAAATATCAGTTTCTAATATATGGCTCATTATTCACTCAAAAATAATACCTCAATTAAATAGTTTAATTTTTATTTATATTCGCGTATGTTCATGCGTATGTATGTAAGCTTTTGGACGTGCCAGATATGAAGCATCAGGTGTTATTTACTAATATACATCGACCTACGAGACAAAAAATATCTTGTAAATAATTTGAGAAATGGGAAATCTTATAATGTTCTCGAAAAATTTATGAGTTGAGATTAACGAGTTGATTAATGTAAACTTCTAAAAAATTCTCCAGAAAGGAATTCACAATTAAAAACATACTTTAGTTAAAGAAGTTAAAATTCAAAGTAAAATTTTTGACATTTTCCTTGCTTGCGATTGTTTTGGTTATAATTTGACAAATCTATACAATCTCTCAAAAAATAACTTTTTTTATAACATACTTTATATATGTATAGTAGATTAAAAGAAAGACAAAAAGAAATACACATATTAAGTTCAAGTCGACAGAAAATTTTTGAAATATTACACTTTATAGAATCATTTTTCCTTATAAAAGGAAACCTTCTTAATAAAACTGAAATTCCCTCTATGTTGTATGAATTGTAAGCTACCAACTTCTTTTTATGCTGAAATGAAAAGACTCAGAAAGATGACAAAATATATTCAATTGTAAAATCGCAAAAAAGAAATTTTTGCTATCCTTTTTTCCGAATAAAAAGATAAGAATCCAGGATAAGAATTAAAAGATAAGACTTCAGTTGTTCAGATACTCGATTTAGTATTTTCAAATATCATGCTTCTATTCCAAAAAACATGTTAAGAAACAGCTCAATAAGGATTGAAATAATAACCGTTCGCTTGCAAATATCATAGACATCATTGAAAATTTGACTCTGTTGCTATATGTTTCAGAAAACACTGTGATCCAAGCATGAATAATGTACGACTTGAGAAAATGTATATTTTATTCAAGAACTTTAGTAACCTAACACAATCAACAGTTCATTAAATTTCCTTGATCTCTCAATTACCCCAATACAATGTGAACTTTCTAGATCAAACTAATAAGGATCGGTTTGTTATGTTACGCAAACAGTGATAACCTCGAGTTCATGTATGATACCCGCTAAATCCTTCTAATTGCACAACTGTAGATTTTATTTTTATCATCATTACATTTTGAAAAACTACAAATTGGGACTTAACAATTTTTTTACTGTGTTTCGTAGTGTGTGATAGAACAATTTTGTAGAATTTTTAATAATGTTAGTAAAACTAAGCCCACGCGCAGAATTAAAAGAAACACTGCTGAAAGGTTTAGAAAAAATAAATCAAACCATATTAAAATTTGTAGAAGTACTAAGAATTTTAAATAATGATATGAATTGAAGAGTAATGAAGTAATTTCAATAATTATTTCTTTGAAAATGAAGTATTTTTTTCTGAAATGCATATATTTTGAATTCAAATATGATGAATAAAAACATTTTTTCTTATAGACCTCCAATTTTAAAAAAATTCCTTATAGTGTGCTATGGCCCCTTAAACAGAAACATATTCAAGCTTTATTTCTAAAATTTTTTTCTTGCACTTCTAGTGCTTATATTTTCTATAATATATTTTCTTATATTTATTTCTTCTGTTATTCTTATATTTTCTAGTGCTTATATATCCAAAAACAATAAAAAAAAAATATTTTCATTTTTCCTTCTTTAAGAATGAATGTAAATTTATTAGAATGATAAATAAAAATGATGATATGTTTTGCAGAATTACACCTGCCAAAAAATAGGCAACCTAAGAAATTCCGTCGCTTGATATATTTGTAGGCATCATTAGTTACAATTATAATACGCAATATTAGTGATATAAAAAATATTAAAATTATGAAAAGATGTTCTATTTTCGAAAATTATTTTTTTACCTTTATTTATGAATGAAAGATATTTTATAACTTATTTTTAATTTTAGTTGTAGTGTTAAATGTTTTATGAACATCCAAACTTCAGAGTGAAAAAAAGAAAGCTGAGTTTCAAACGCTTAAGATTTCCATAGCACATTTATTTATAAAAATTTTCATAGTAATCAATCATAATATTAAAAGACATTTTATGGAAATAAATTGTTCGTCAATGGAATAATTTTCTTTAATAATTCTTTTACGCAATATTTATTTAAAAATCATTTTAAACGTATTTACAAATGATTAATGCATTATTTTACTTTAAAAGTATCAAAAGCAAAGTTAAAAAAATACTAAGAACTATTGATTTTGGAATTCAATTATATTGGTTTCATTTGAAATTTAATGAAAGTGAAATCTGATCTATTTTTTGTATAACTTTTAAATGTGTACCGGGAAAATTTATGAAGTTTTCGATACATTCTCTCTGGTATATCTTTTAATATTTATACACGCGATTGCATTGAAAATATCCGTTTTCATATCATTGTTATTTTTAAACAGCGTAACTTACCTAAAATTATTTGAAATGTTTGTAAACATTACCCGAGACGACATGATTATTATCAAATTATCAAAAAATCTTCTTAAAGTGTTTACAAACTTGTCTCAAATTTCATTAAATAAACAAAAGATAATATTACATATGGTAAATTTCTCAGTTCGATACGATAGTTCTAAATTAAGTAATAATTATTTCTCAATATTACAGAACATACACAGTGACTCCAAAATTTAATATATTCCTCTGTTTAAGAAAATGTTCAAAAATAGTATTATTAAATAATTATAATGTTTAATAATTATAGGAATGATAAAATGTACGTAATAAAATGTGTTAGACTAAGAAACAAAAATGAAGAATCTATTACCTTTTAGTTAACAATAATTTTACGTCAAAGCTCTAAATTTATAAGTCACAAAAGTAAATATATATCCTACAAAATTTGCATTTTTTCTACCACTATTTTTTGTTACGATTCGTTATAATATTTATGTTTATCCGAGAGCTGAGGCTCGATTTCTAGGAGCAAAAATGTTTTGGAATCGAAAAATAGCTTCAGAATTGTAAATAATATATAAATTTGGAAAATTGTCAATCTAATGTTTTAGGTAGGTAATTTTTTTTTTCTGAATAATGTAAAGATTCAGAGGTGTCATCGATTTGCACGGAAAATTATCCCGAAATTAAGTAATTGGACCAGGAAGAAAAATATAATGTTTCAGAAAACCAATTGAAACATCTTGAGACATGTAAGCAAAATTTCAAAGGTATTCGCAATAAAAATTTTATCTTCTATATTTACTACAATTTTGGGAAGATATGTTTCCGTCGAAACAATTAAAGAATGCGCAAAATAGGCAAATTCCAATGGTCATGTAATAGGAAGTAACCACATTATTTTCCACAAAAATTGAATAAAAATGATTACGCGTGCTAAAAGTCATATCACAAAACATCAATATTTCAGGAATAAAGTATAATTCCGTGATGAAATTTAATTCAATATTTATTAACGTGGTGGTCGCTTACGTGCGTATCAGTATTCTAGCTCTGAACTACTTCCCCTAAATACCATCCTCTCTGTCCAAGAATAGCGGTAGTTTGGCTCTTTACGAGGTTGTACATCAGGAAGTGGAGTGTGGAAGTTCCACATTTTTATAAGTGGAATCATACATAAAATGAAATATTTCGACATCCTAAAGAATAATTTTAAAATAAAAGTCCAGAAATACGTTTAGGATCACATTTCAAGTTTCAACAAGATAACGACTCAAAACACCCAGCGAAAATTTTTTCGACTGTTGCACAGTGGTAAAGTGGAATTACATTTACCACTCCATTATCCGAATATAATCGAGATTGAATACTTGTGGTCACAGTTGGAAAATATAATTATATAAATACATTCAAAATAGATTTATATTAAAAATACGTAAGAATATCCAGCGAATCAGCTAAACCACTTCAAAATCAACGCACGCCGTTTGGTAGGTGTTCTGAATGCAGCGGTATATATTATGGAAATGTGGAATAGTATATGAAAAAAATTAATTTAAACTAATGCTAAATAAATAAATAACATTTAGTATATCGATTCTTTATTTTTAATAGCCTGTTCTTTTGGTGCTAGAAATAAAAACTGTTTAATGATCTTTTCACTGTTTATTTGACAAAAAGCAACTTAACAAAAAACAGTGACAAATCTCAGCTTATTTTCATTAAAGTAAATTTGAATTTCACAAGACAAGTTCCAAGAAATATATTCTTCTGACAACCTATATCTTGGCGATAAACCACCAAAATAGGGCTCCTGGACAGTTAGCGTCTATCTAGTATATCTGTATGATCTGAATAAAAAGAACAAAATTACTTTCTCTATATATTGGTATATTACGTGGGCTTGACATATGCGGGGTAGCTATGGTTCGCCCGCGATACCCACGTGATTATCATCCACTTAAACACCGGATTATCAACAAAATATAATATTATGCTTTAAAAATATTCTTATGGAATAAAACTAAGTATATACTGAATTTTATTACTTAGAAATACGTAACTTTAACATAAAAACTCCAATATACCAATTTTAGAGATATAAAGCAATTTGCAATTCCTCCTTTTTATTTTGTAACCTACTAAAGATTGTCATGAGTATTTTATCTATTCTACTAATGGTTAACTTAAATGAATATCTTAAGAATATTATTTTACACTTTTAAGCAAGAAAGTGGAATTGTGTTACTCAATTTTGGGAACTATTGTATATATATATATATATATATATATATGTGTGTGTGTGTGTGTGTGTATATGTTTGTGTATGTATAAACATAAATTAAAGTAAGATAATTAATTAAATTTAAATTTTTACACATTTTCTTTTAATTTACAGTCGTTGAATATGTTTATAAATTAACAGAAAGTTTCACATCAGATGTTGAAACCTAGTTTAACGTCATGAAATAAGCTTACAATTCAAATTTCATATAATTTTGCTGTAAAGCTTCTGAATTATATGGTTTAAAAACAAGATACCTTGATATCCAAAATGTGATTCATATGTGATTTAAGCAACAGATTTTCCAATCTACATTTTTAAAGCAATTTACATAAAAAAAAGGTAACCATTTGAAAAAATTCAAAAATTTTAAAAAAAAATGAAAAGTAAGGATTCTGTAAGAATGATCTGTAACATAATAAAAATATAACTTAAAATATATAGATACGTCATGTTCAGAAATCCAGAAATCGAAAATTTTAAGCCATTCTCTCAATCGAGGAGAACAATTTTGAGATTAAATTTATTTCCAGAAATCTTGTTGAGTTAATGAGTTAAGAGGCTGTATTCAAGTTTATAATTTTAGTTATTGATCCATATATCGTGAAGTGATAAAAATGGGAAATATATTACGAAACATTTGTTCACAAGTTCTATACTATATGGCTTTCAAACTGATTTCTTCGAATGTCTTTGGAGCTGCTGATCACAGTCGAATGGAATTCAAGACGTAGTTTTTTTAGTCTTTCTCTACCAAATTTTTCAATACAAGAAGTTTACTTTAAGATAAAACTATTCGTCCAGGTTTCGAAACAGTAGCTCGCTTTCAAAGTCACAAACTCTCTCCCCTGCACGGTCGAAAAAACACCTTACGACAAACCATAATGAGTCATGGTATAATTTTGCTTCAATTCGAATGTAATAGTCATGAATACAGCCTGTTATTCGTCATTTTAATACTCAACAAATAGAAAAGGTGTTTAAATATTAAAACTTACAAACTTGAGAAATTTTTATCTTGCTGTTAATCTTCAGTTTCAAACGAAATGAGTTTCATAAAAGGAAATCTTTTAGAAAAAAGCAATATTATCTAAAACTTTCGAATCAGCGATCATAATGAAATATCCGAATTGTTGAAATATTTATTGTTAAATATTTTTAAAAAAAGAATTGATGTACCGTGTGAGATGAACCGTGTGGCTCATTTTCTTACCTACTTGAATTCTATGTAACATGTTTAGAGCCAAAGCTTATGTACATAAGCTTGTGATTTCAGAAGAATTACTTGTATGGTAATACTTTGAAAAAGTTACAGATGAATTTAAAAACATTCCAAACATATTTTAATCAGATCTAAGATAGTGAAATTTGGATAACGTTTATAAGACGTGAAATAAAAATTATTAGTGTCTTTATTTTAATAAACTTAAATTACTTAGACTTTGATGTCATTGGTTTCCTCATATTCCTAATGTTCTAAGATTTATGTTTAAATAGCTTTCAAAGTATTGCAGACACGAAATGTTTAAACTATTTATGGTAAATATATCATTTTGAAATGTAAACTCTGATCAATTATTAGTTCTTTCTTTCATGAACAATGCCAGATACCCTTGTGTTCTTAAAATTATTACGAAGACCTTAGAAAATCCACGAAATAGCACTCTTTGCATTTTAAATTGTTTGTTCTAGGTGTTATCATGACTCACAAGACCACTGTCAAAGTCTCAGTTGATCATTTTTGGGGACATGAAGCATTTTGCAAATCCAAAATTCCTCGTTCAAACAATGAGATCATCCTCGCCATCTTTTGAGCAGAATTGAGAGAAGCAAATGATCGTTTTCATTGGTGGTTGATTTCCTGAGCATAATAATGAACTTATTTGTCAGCGAATGATGGCAACGAATTTTGGGAACGAATTTTGATTTGGCTGTAAATAACTCTCAAATCAACTTTAATTTGTGAACAAAATTCACATTTTTTTTTCAATTCAACAGATTGCAGCAGATTGCAAATTCAACAGATTGCAGCATCCAGTGATAACCGCAATTTATCGGAATGAAGTCATTTGTTTTGAAGTACAATTATATTTTGAACCACCCTCATATTTCAGAAATATAAATCAGACCTAGAGAAAGCAGGAATAATACTTCTTCAGTAATAGGGGAAATATAAGCTTTAGTATTTAATTATGTAAATATTACGAAACTTTGAGATTAAACGTGTGACAATGTATTGTTCCCTTTTGCTATATAATATATCATAAAGCAATAAATTTAATGATTCAAGGAGACATATTATTCAATGATTCATATTATTTATGATAAAGGTATTTCATTGAATGTAAACCTTTATATATATTCTTGTATTTACTTTATCATTGGAAATATTTCATGACGCAATAAACTTAACGATGCAAAGAGATGAAAATTATTTTTGTTAACTGCACTAATATTTCTGTCAGATAAAGCTAGAAAGTTACTATATATATTATTTTTATTTCTTTTCGATAATTTGGGAAAATATGACATTCCCTTTCCGTTGACATTGAATAGCATTGATGAGACTTTCTTGAATTAATCCGGAAAAGAACACAAACATTTTGTAGATTTTGTGAAAAAAAATATTATTTGATCTTTTTGTGAAAACAAAAAATGTTGCACACAGGAAAGAAACTAATGCGAGTGATTTACATTTCCTTTTCGAGAAAAATGATGTAAGCTCAAAACACTATTAAAATGTTTCAATTTTTGTTACGTATTTTGCTATTGCTATAGGAATATTCCAGTTGCATTTACCATAATTTAAATATTGTTAAAAAATTCAAATTTATAGCTTTTCATAATGGAGCGTTTAAAAATGACGAATATATATTTTTTCAAAATAACATCGTAATCATATATTTTTAGAAGTCTTAATATTGATATAACACAATCAGAATGTACGGAGAGCCATCTGTAAACGATAAGTGGAAACATGATGTACAAAATTGTCTCAATAAGATTTACAAGTTATATGAGTTGTTATTGAGCTTTCGTCAAAATACAACGTATTGTGTTTATAATGTTTCTACAGTAGTCTTTTAATTATATTTGGTATTGATGTCTGAGATAAACTGTTGTCAAGTGTCAAAGCGAATTTCATGTAATAATGCAAAACGCAAATGTTGATGATTGTTTGTCTCGATAAAATATGTTTTTGCGTTTAGGTGAATAAAGAGATGGTTTGAAGGACGTTGATTAATGTAAAGAAAAAGTTGCTGTTTCGAACTAGGAAATATATCTCGGACAATGAAGTTATTTGATTGCGATCAACGGAAAATTTTGATTAACGATTGCATTGCTAGCAAAATGTTTAAAGATGAATAAACAATATATTATACTTGAAAAACAATTTCAGTTGATTAAAAAAAAGGAAAGAAAATTCTGTAGAAGTTTCATTGACAGCTGAAAACAAATAAGAGGAACTTGGGACTCTTTGTTAAAGTGTTCTTTAAAAACATAATCTTTACCTAGATGTTATTTTTATAAACATAATAATTGGTCAAAAATCCTAGAACTTCAAGTGTGACCTAAAAACTATGAGACAAAATTGTGGAATGGGTTGATTTCAACTTCAAAAGTCGATATTCCAATCCTCCACAAAAATTCTTGTATCGAGGTATCCCACTACATCCGCCGATTATTTTTAAACAAATTTTCCTGCTTTCCCTTATATTTTTACATTTTAAGGTTCACTTTCCTACACAGTAATTGAAAATGCATATGGAAATAATATACACCTGTATAACTATTTTCAAAAATCTTAAATTTTACAGAAAATTCGATCAAATTTCGGAAATTTTTCAAACGTTTTATTTTTAATGAATTTTTATGCAGTTTGAAAGATTTTTTCAAAACATTTTGGATAGTAGAAACGAAAAAGAATATTTTTTAAGAAATTTAACTTAATCATATACTTGTCGTTAAATGTTCTATTTTAAATGCGTTTATAGTTCTGTGAAAAATCATTCAGGTGATTTTTTCAAGTTTTGTTTGAGAGTCATATGAACAGTAAATAATTGTGCTGTTTACGTAATTTTGTTACCTCAGTGAAGTTTTTTTGGCGAGTTCATTTATTATTTAGAATATCCATAACGTGTATATAACATTAACAATATAACTATTAATGTTTGAAAAAAGCTACAATTAAACCGAAATAAGTTAAACGCTAAAAAAAAAAAAATAAGTAAAAAATGTATTGCACTAAGAAGCCCCAAAAAATTTGGGGAGGTTCACGAAAACGTTTCTTGCCAATAGGAAACATTGAGTAAAATTATAAAATGTTTTGCCAATATATAAAAGAAAAGAAAACAATAAAATTTAGAAATTCATTTTAAAGGCTTAAAAGGATGAAACAGGGAAAATAAGCTTTGAAAAACCAGTGCATAAGATAATTTCAAGTTTATTTTGACAGTTGCTCTATTATTTTAAAAACATGTTTCATTTTCATAATTTCATCGTTCAATTGAAACATAAAGATATTTAGAAAGCGATTTATTTGAATTTCAAAATTATTAAAAAAAATAATGTAAGTATTTAACAAAAAATGGCTATTTAAACGTAATCCAATACCTTAATGTCGATGTGAATTCATTGTTGAAACACTTTACCTTGGTTGTGAATGGATCGTCACGAGAGGACTCTTGTTCATTTCGAGAACACCACCTTGGTTTCAGACTTGAACCTATGTTCTTGCCTGGGAACGTTATAAAGGTGAATTGCTTGAATAATTTATTGTAAATATATCATTTTGAAATGTAAACTCTGATCTATAATTAGTACTTTCTTTCATGAACAACGCCAGATAACCTTCAGTTCTTCTTAAAATTATTACGAAAACCTTAGAAAACCCATTAAGTAGCAATCGTTGCATTTTAAATTGTTTGTTTTAGGTGATCATCTTTACTCATTAGACAGCTGTATAAGTCTCATTTATATGTTTTTGTGTTTATGACCCCTTTCGCCTAAAACACTTTCTTCGTCTTTACTTTTCGAGCCATGAGATCCTCCTCGCCTTCTTTGGAGCAGATTCACAGGAAGCAGCTGACCGTTTTGATTGTTGGTCGATTTCCTATGAATAACGATGAATCTATTAAACATTGACGATGACAATTTGACGTGGTAGCAATCAAATTTTGATTGGGCTTCAAATAACTATTAGTTAAGTTTATGAACCAAAGTCAAAACTGACTCGATTCCGTTTAACAGATGGCAGCACACAACAGTATCAACAATTTACCGTACTGAGGCCATTTTTATTGAAGTTCAAGTACATTTTGAACCACCTTCGTATTTTAGAAACATGAAACAAAGCCTGAGTATACAGAAATAATACTTATTCAAAAATGGCTGAAATATAAGCTTAAGTATTTAAGTACGTAAATATAACGAAATTTTGAGTTTAATGAGATTGAAACTGCGAGTTTAAACATTTGAAAATGTGTGCTTCCTTTTTGCTTTATCATTGGAAATATTTGATGACGCAATAAATTTAACAATGCAGAGAGTAGAAAAATATTTTTGTTAACTGTTATAATATTTCTATCAGATAAAGTCAGTAATAATCAACGATAGAAAAATGCTACAATTAATATGAAAGAAGTTAAAGTCTTAGAAAAAATAAGTGAAAAACCTATAGCACACAAAACCTTTAAAAATAACACGTTGGTCAAAAGAAAACGGTTTTCGCCAATAGCAAGCATTAAACTAAATTACAGAAATATTTGCCAATATGTGAATGAAAAAAAAATAGATATTCCATTTAAATGTGTTATAGGATGAAATAGTGAAAATAAGCTTTCAAAAACATGTTCAGAAGCTAGTTAAAGTTTATTTTGACAGATGTACTTGTAAAATGTAAAAACATGTAAACTGTTTCATAATTTTACGGTTTAATCGAAAAAAAAAAGAGATTTAAAAAGCTAATTATTTCAAGTTCAAAGTGATAAGATAAAAATAATGTAATTTTAAACATAGTGTGATACCTTAATTTCTGTTTTGCTTACCTATGGGTGTGTAATGAATCCTTTGTTGAAACACATTGCCTTGGTTACGAATGGCTCGACAGTGGGGATTCTCACCTATGTCATGAATTCCCCTTCGGTTTTGAACTTGGACCTGTGTTCTGGCCTAAGAACGTTGGAAAGGGAACTGCCCATCGTCTAACTGTGAAGAATTCTGCTTTGATTAGCCATTGAGACGTTAGAAAAAGTGGAACTATGGAGCATGGCTGTTCCACAAACAAACAGGATGGACACGTACATGAAAGCAAACAAAAATTAATTCTTGCTGCCCGACTTTGTGTCGTCTTATAAAGCAGATTTTGTTCGTCGGAATTTTAAACTAAAATAACCTACTGGGGCTGAATCACCCCTTGTACCCTCCGGAAAAGATATCCGCTGGCGGTTTCGGTTCACCTACAGGAAAATAAAAAAAAAAGTGTGAGGCATTCTTTCATTACTTAATTCCACCTCCATCTTTCAGTCTAATTAAGTAATCAGTAATTACTAGAATCCAATTAAGGGTATGAAAAAGCGAGGCAAAACACTTCATTAACCAGAAAAATATATAAGATCACTGTCTCTCTAATTCCGTTTAACTCGTCAATCCTAGATTAGAAGGTGATAAGGATGTCTTAGTTTACCAAAACCAAAGCCAAAATTAAATACAGTATATTTACATAATATTTACAAATACATATACAGTATATTTACAAAATTTATATACGGAACTGTTTTTTATCATTTACGTCCTAAAACATTTTAATTATATTATATATATAGTTAGCTAAAACTTCAAAACCGTCGCAAAAAGCGACAAATGTATTTCAACTAACGCCTGTTGCTCATTAGATAATAATTCTACAAATGAATGAATAATAATAATAATTAGCCGCTTTGGTAAATTGCCAAAACTTTAAGGATAGTGTAGATTGGATAGTAAGCATTATATTAAACATGTTAAAATACGATTGAATGATATAAAATTTTATGTGAAAAAAAAATATAAAGACTTTAAGAAAGTTCAATTTAAAATTGCTCCGTCTCTCTTTACTTAAAACGTCTTTACAATAACTTTTTTCAGTTGACCTACGTATTTCATCATCGTGAAATCCTAATAATGTAGCTCAAGGACATCATTCCAACTTAACAAAATATTTGTTAACATGACCCAAAATCTTTAAGACATCTTTTGATTTATTTTTAGAACTATGAGATGAGTGTAATGGAGACTTCTATCAATAGCAGTTGCTTCAAGAATTATTTGGAAGATCAATATGATGAAACGTGTAACATGATTTGTTTGTGGTTTCTTTTTAGAAGTAAAGATTGCCAAAATAGTACCTATGGAAAAGGAAGGTGGACTAAATTATGTGGTTATATATACGAGTCATTTACTTGGTATGCTATTGTTGAATTTAAAATTTAACCAGAACTCGGTAGAAGGGAATTTTCTTCACCTTTTACTTATAGTAATTGAAATATACGATTATCTCAAAAAATATGCCAAGGTTTAATTCTCATAATGAAAATTGAATAAAATTTCTAATATTTAAAAATTTAACTAGTTTAGTTATGCTGGAAAAAAGAAGCATTATTAAGAACATTTTAATATATTACAAAAATAGAATAGGAAGTTTTGAAAAGTTTTGAATAAATTTTATCCAATAAAATATAATCTTATTTTGAGAAAACACACTTGGAAAATATTTGATTGTATAAAATGATGATAGGATACAAACGATCAAATCTATATTAAAAATAATCTCAAATGAAATGGATGTTTCCTAAAGAATGTTGTGATTTGTACACTGCTTCTATCATAAAATGATGAGAGACTCTGAGTGTTGAGATATCGTTTATACTAAAAAAAAATTGTAAAGAAGAATACTATTTTCTTCACATATAGGTAATGGTTTGAAGAAAATCATTTGCTGGAATTTTCCACAATGCTTCTCATACCAATAGTGAATTGTTTTATGACGAGTGACATAACGCTTTGTCATCCAAGAGAATTCCATTATTGTTTGAGTACATGAAATTCAATAAAGTATACTAATGTTTTCCAAGAAGGTATAATTATAGCATTTATAATCAATTATTGGTTCAGTATGACCAGATGATACAGTGTATGCTATGTAAGACATCTGTTGCCATTTTGGAGCACTATAAAATTACGCAGTGCGTTGTCGATAACTTGGATCCATGGCTTCGTTGGGTCTTCCCCATATTCAACCTTACCATCAACTCTGTCCACTTAGAACTACGACTCCTCTGATCCAGCAATATTTTCCAAATAAGCTACAGTCCAATCGATAATTTCACCAGTCCAGTAGAGGCGTTGCAGCCGATGGTGTGTTGTTTTAAATGCACTCGAATTTATCATCTGCGGCTATATCCCATCAATATCAAATTTCATTACATAGTCCTTTAAGACTTGCCCTTTTGTATGTGTAAAATTTGATTGTCACACTTTTTGGATGGAAGATTGCTTGCATTATTTCACTTATTAATCTACTCAAGTGCTTTTGGCCTGGATTCTTAATTCAACGTTGTCGGTTTCTACGTTGTTCATGGGGGAATGTTGTGTCTGAAATTATATAAATTTGGCGCATTTTTGAAAGTGGGTGTCGAGGAATAAATATTTCACAAACATTCTCTCAAACAGTCGAGAAATATACTCACTCCTACCAATAGACGATACTCTCATGGACACTTTTCATTTGTCTTCGGCAACTCTCTCTCTCTCTCTCCACATACATAACATTTACACAACTCATATACTCACCTTTTCTTGTATTTAACAATAAACTCATGCGATAGAAATAAATCACATCGGTTTTATAAGGGGCTCCTCCTACATCCTCACTTACCATTCTGGTACGTCTATTTAGGCTTCGTAACTTTTAGTCTATCTGCTCGAGAATATATAATTTTAATTACACTAAATATAAGTTTTCTGTTATTTTGTACTACTGTTTTGTTTTTATGATCATGTACCTTCTTCTTTAATACTATATGATAACAGGTCTCTTACTTGATTTAGCTAGTCATGTCTTTCATTAATTAATAATCAATCACATCAGAAAAAGTCGCATATCACTATTTTCAAATCAAATTACCTTCATCTCAAAATCATTTCAGAAAATGGCAAAACAGTAATCACATAACATAGTTAAAATGATTCTTAAGCAAATAATTGATAAGATTTAAATTTTAATGAGGGAAAAATATATTTATGGCCAATATTTTCAACTAGAATTTCTCAAGCAATGATAAAACTTTAAATCTTTAATATTATTATGAGCTGTGAAAAATAATCAACGTATGCAAAGTAAGGAGATAAAACACCAGTTTGCCCACCTGTATTATGTAGCAATTAAATTTAATTTATTATCGAAAGTTGATACATAACAAAGATAGTATCTCATATTTGCTTATTGTTTGTGTAAATTGAAATTGAAATTCATCAGTGTGATTGTTTTATTAGGTGTTGGTTAGGCAATCAAAATTAATTTGCAATTTAAAATTTTTATACAATAATGAATATCTAATTTGTGCTTAATATTTGCGTCAAATGAGATTGAAAATCCCTTATTTGATTGTTTCATCAAGTGTTCACCATACTCATTAGGTGTAGTTTGATAAAACTTGATTTCAAGATTTCGAATTGAATTTTTTTTAAAAATAAATGTTAATTGTGCAGGGAAGGATTGGGCAATATGGTGTTATTGGAACATAAAAATTCCCTTCTGAGAGCACTATAAGTTTAGTTCAATTAAATATATGTCTAATAATATATATGTTTCCTAAATAAAGTTTTTTTAAAAAATTCGATATGGATTCATGGCATGAATTGGATGTTCGAAGAAAACTTACTGTTGCTTCTAATCTTTCTAACTCGACTAAGCCAAAACTGCGATATAACTTACGCAAAATCGGTAAGTAGACAGTTTTTGTAGGTCCTTAGGCTTAAAACAAAAGTCAATAGAAGCAGATTTCTTTTCCTTCTTACCACATAAGTTTGAAATCTGGTCAAATAACGAAAATTACGCGTGAGTTGCTATCCTACTTCTCCACTTCTACTACAGTCAACGTGAAATCGGACAAGGATTTCCTGCATCACTATTCGAACCTTAAGCGTGCCTGAAAGTCTCACATCTGCAAGCTCAATACTAGGATAACTCAGAGATCGTAAGATATATTATTAATTTATGCGTGGTTCGTAAACTGAGTAAGGCTAAGAAATTTAAGACTCATAATTTATTGAATATATATTGAGGTTGGTAGATAAATTAAGGAAGAAGTATTGCTTATGATATAGTTCTGACAATCGATATGAAAGAGGTCATGATTTATTTAAAAAAAAGAATTTTAATGTTATTAAATAAAACATTAATTTGCGATTTTATAATATACTGAGTAAAAAAAGAGCTTGAACACTTGGAATATAATAGATATGTAGCAACGGGAAAATACTATCAGTCCAATTCAAACATTACTTTCACGCTCACGCTCATTCCAGTAACTATCAAAAAATCGATATTTTACACAATTTTCTAAATGTGTTAATTGTTTTTATTTTAAATTACACCTCTTGTGACACTTAGTGATATGCTAAAATAAAATATAAATTGAGGAGGTAAGAGGAAGAATAATAACAGCAATGAAGCATAAACCTTTTTCCAAGTCATATGTACATCATACAGAAATCTTAATTTCTCAAATAATTCCTTCATTAAGAAATTTTCAATAGTTATTGAGATAAATATTGTCCATTTACTTCTACATTGTAAAATTGAATCGAAACATAAATTTTGATATATGGTAAAAGAAACATTGTACAATAGAAATCAAGTACCATTATAACCAGATTTAGGCTTTCGTGTGCAATGTGTATTTCATATTACTGAAAATTAAAATAGACATCGTGGGAAATTAAAAAAAAAAAAATTGAAAACTGTTATAAAATAAGTTATATTCATAAGTTAATTTATAACAGTATTGGATTTTTTTAAACTTCACTCGATGTCTTTTTAATTTTTTTTTTTGCTTATAAAAATAAGAATATGTTTATATTCTTATTTTTATAAACACAAAAAAGTTCGGGTTAATTGCTGGAACTTTCCTGAAAATATTATAAATATTAAACCGGAATCTTTATAACTCTGATTTTAAAAACTTATATATGCGTACATATTTCGGGATTATTTAAGTTTGATATTGTTATTGAAACATAAATGTGTACATCTCATATAACATCACTGAACTTTCTGACCCTCCTTATATTTAAAACTCTAGTCGGTGTAAATCTCTAATGTAGGAGTTATATTCAGTACACCGTCAATTTTGTAAGTCGCATAATTTGATGTGATTGCATTTAAGAATAAATGTTTATTTTTTATGTCAAAATAAAACAAATTTATACGGTTTGATTGTTTGACGTACCTTTCCTTAAAATTTGAAGTAAAGCATTGTTTTTCTCTGTTTTCATTTCCACTAAAAGCACCAAATATTGAACGACATTCAAATTTCCCTTTCCTAAAATTTGACATATAGGCATTATTTTTAAAGGGATCATTTTTAAACTGAAATTAGATTATACAGGGTTTTAAGATATTAAATCCCTGTAAAATCTAACGTCACGATTGCTTTATTCTTTCAGTAAAAAGGAAACATGAAGCTGCGATTTCAAAGTTGAGTGTTTCGTTATTTCGTCCAAAATTAAAAAAAAAAATGAATTGTCCTCGTGAAACTCAAGTTATTCTTTGATTTTATGAACATCAGTCAGTGAATTTAGTATAATGGAAGAAATTTTAAAAGTGTGACGGAATTAATTTCTGGGAAAAAAGTCGTCCTGAAATCATACAGTGGTATTCTTAAAAAATATTACAGAAATGGAAACAATAAACAAGGCGTTCTCTAACAATCCTACGATATCAATCATATGGTATCACTAAGATTGTGTATTCCTAAGTCTACATAGTGTTTCACAAAGGAAACTTCCTTTTACTACTAACAAATAAAAGCAGAAAATTTCACCAAGCACCAAGAAATAAAAGCAACAATAAAATAAATAAAATAACATGCAATAAAATAAATAAAATAATATGCAATAAAATAAATAAAATAATATGCAATAAAAGCACCAATAAAATAAATAATATGCAATAAAAGCACCAATAAAATAAATAAATAATATGCAATAAAATAATGCAATAAAAACACCAAGCAACTTCATAGTATTTACAGCCAAATTATACGCCAATAAGTTTGGAATTTGCTATTCATATATTGCAATACATTGAGAAAGTTTTTCATTTTTTAATTACATTTTTTTCTCTGATGAAGCAACGTTCCATGTGTTCAGAAGAGTGAATACACATAAAGCATGAATCTGAAGCTCCGAAAATCTTCATCCTCTGATGAAGTTCGTCCGTGATAGACCTGAAGTGAATGTTTGGAGAATCATGTTACAGGACAAGATTATTAATTCTTCCTTTTGTGATGAAAAGATAGTAACAGGAAAATTTATATCGATATGCTAGAACAATTTGCTTTTCCACATCTTCATCATTTGGAACTTTTGATTATTTTTGAATATGATGGTGTTCCTTTTCACCAGAGCTTACGTATCAGGGAAGCGTTAAATGTATCTTTTCTAAACAGAAGGATCTCCAGTAGTTCTTTATAGTGTTTGGTAGGAAAATGACTATCGTCAGATATGCTTCGTACCAGTAAAGTACCACATGTAAAAGTATATTGAATTTCTTATTAATTTTAAGAATTACTTCTTTCTCATTGGATTTCTTTTTCTATGTGCGAGAACATGAATATAATTCGGCACACTTACACACTCAAATAAGGTACTTTTGATCGGAATACATAAACTTTACATTATATTTTACCACTTAAATTAATTTTTGTAATATATCAGGCTCTAATTAATGAGACTTGATATTTATTTTCATATAATCTTCCAATGATAAAACTCAGACAAAACAAGAAATTTTGACCTCAATTGTTATATAAAAACTGTTTTTGGAATAAGTATTACAATTAGCATTTTAAAGAAAAATTACAAAATATCCTGTTCAATTAAAGTATTAAAATAATATGTAAGTTAACACTATAAATTTCGACTAGTATTGGGTTCGAAAACTGATTCAACGAATACCATACTGTGTTGTTGGAGCTGATGCAAATAAGATCGGTCGATACTTAAAATCCTCCAATAGGTGTGTTGTGGAAGTTAGGAGAGGAAAATACCATCTCAAGTTGCACCTCCGTCTTTTGACCGAGGTTCAAAATTCGTAGGTCTGTCACCAAAAGTCATCTTGTTGCTTCTAGTGTGGCCTTAATAAAACCATACCAAATTCTATAACTTAGACTTCAAACATTATTTCAAAGTGTTCTGACGAAGACAATAAATAAATATATTTTCTCAAATAAATTAAGAAAAAAGTTCAATAATTTTTTCTTAATTTATTTTTCTTATTATTTTCAAATTTAAAGATTTACCCAAAATAATTATAATCTTGAAATATGGTTAATGATTTTATCACTTATAAATGTATTTATATTATTATTGGATAACTATTATGATATCTTTATACTAAAATAAAAAGTACATGTACAGAAATGTATATTCAAACATATTAAAATTTAATATATATATGTTTCTATTCTAAAAATTCTAATAAAGTAACGCAACATGTATATAAAAATCAAATAAACTTATATTAGATTTTTTGTGGGTTATTGCAATTTCTTATAGTCTTAAAGAAGTTTAATAAAAAAAATTAAGGCTGTTTGCACTTTATTTTATATATTAACAATTCATTTCTTTAGTGATATTGTCACTTTTATCCTTTTGTTTTAAATTGTTTGCCTGTATTATAAATAAGTATTTCAAGGTATATTTTCAATTAAATTTCACAATACACAAATTTACACGGCATAATCGATAAATAAGAGTTGTTTCTAAGAAAAACATAAAAGATTATAATAATATTTCCACAAACCTCTTGTAAAAGTGTTTTTAGATAATATTCAGAGACATGTTTAAATTTTATGTAACGTGTGTATTTAAATAAATCTTACTTTTCGTTAATCAACTAATTTCTACATTAGGAATTATGTCTGCAAATCTCATTAACTTCCGGAATATCTTCTAAAATAATGCAAAGCTGTGAAAAATATTCTACTGTATAAATACCTAACATTTCCTCCTATCTAGCAAATAATTATGCAAGTACTTGAACATTAGAAAATATGATTCTTTATGAAAGAACTAACCCGTATTAAAAAGGCATATATTAGTTTCGATCAACATATAAAAGCATACGAATGGATAAAAGATTCCTAGTATTTATTTCACATACCGAACTTGTTTTCCCTTGGTAATTTAAAGAAGTAATCACTATTTACGCATGGAATGCAAATGAATATACTTACCTCATTTATAAGGAGAGTGTTGAATATATATAGAGTTTTCAAAGAAAGAGTAGAATACTTTTTAATTTAAATGTTTCGCGGAAGCAGATCTCTAATTGAATACCATTTTGAGAGTTTCCGAACTTGGCGCTTATTAATAAAGTTTATTAAAATTGTGTTTATTTTTAAAATTTTGAGTTTGAGGAAACTAATTTGTATTCTTATCATTTGCGTTATTCATGAAAATAATATGAATAGATGGGCGATCGCATTCTCTTAATTATTTAATACATCTGTTGCGTTGTAAGAATCGTTTTTATCTGATTCGTAAATAAATAAAGTGTGAATTAACATATATTTCTGCGCAGGTTTAATAGAAATTTACAAAAATGCGATTATTTTTGTATAAACTGTGAATATTGATTTGAATTCTTTATTAACGTATTGTAAGCAGAGGATTACAGCTCGAAAGTAGTATAAGAATGTGCAATTTTTTGTAAAAGAGAGTGAAACAAACGATTTCTTCAAAATAATGACAAAAGAAATTTTCAAAATCCTGCTAGAAATGTGTCCTTTATTATTTTTTTTTAAATTTCATGATTATGCGTCCACATTATAGAGATGGAATATTATTGTAGTAATCAAAATGGGAAAAAAATTAAAATAACAATAATAATTTGTTCACACAATTTTCAATACTACAGCTGTAAAACTAGTTATAATATTATAACTAACAAGTGCTGGTATTGTTTTGATATATTATAACGCAGAAATGTGATGTGTGTGTGTGAGAGAGAGAGACTGTTTACTAACATCACTCTCAGAGACAACATGAGAGCTATTGACACTGAAGCTCCAATTTATCTGATGCTAGGCGAAATGACGAAGGCAACATCTGAGATGGTACATCTCCCACCGAAATACCACTCTACTCTAATAAGAGGATTTAAAAATTCAACCAGATTATAAGTGCTTCCAATATGCTAGAAAACATGCATCCTTGTTATGAGGTGTTTGTAAAATTCCATAATCTAACACGTTTAACAGCGAAATATTTTCGCCGAACATTCATGGCATTGCCTTTGAAATTATAATTTTTCCCCTTTGTCAACGATTTCCTCAAAATAATCCCTTTTCATATCAATAAATAATCTTTTTGAAGAACTCCATCTAAATGCTTGTTTCTTATCTTTAAAATAGATGATATTGGATCTTGAATGTTTTCATCGTTTTCAAATTTTTGATCTGTGATCCAATGCAAGGTTGCTTAGTGTGGAAATGTATTGCGTTTCATTTTTTATCTCTTAATTCACATATTAAATTGCACTAAACACACCACAGTTTGCGGGATATGTTGTCTTTCTTGTTTCATTTGATACTGATTTGTTCGAACAAATCCTTTCATATATTTATCATAACTTATCTGTGCATTGGTTTCCGCTTTTAATCATATAAAAACGTAATTTGCAATTATTGTATTAATATGTGGATATTTCCTAAAAGTTATTAGAGTTATAACATTCAACAAGTTATGATTGTAAGTTTAAGGTTACCGAGACATGAGAGTTAAATTTAAAATACTGAATTTAATATTATTTTTGTAACATTTAAGAATTATTCGTAGAGTTAAATTATTTTGGGTGTAGGGCAATGGTATTTTATTACTTTTATTGGTTTTTAAAATTATTTTTAGGATAAAAATTTTCATTTCTCATTGAGGCGAATATAGCCCTGATTTTTCAGATTTATTTGCATTTAGGTACCAATGTATTTTGAAGAAAAAAAAATCCGCATTTGAACAAAATATTTACTCATTTTATAGAAAACAATACAAAAAATGTAGTGAACCTACTTTTTGATGATATTACTAAACATTTTCTTTGAAAAAATTACAGAAATTTGTATTTTTTTAAAAACTTTATTTGTTTTCATTTTTTTCATATATTTTATTTCTTATATTTAGGTATAATAGCTTATAGAAAAAAAATGATTTACTATATGCGAAAGGGACTTTTGTAGAAGCATAAAAATTTGGAACCATATTGCACGGTAGTTAAATTTAAAATTTTACCTAAATGCAAATATATCACAAAAAGAATTTTCACTTTCAACTAAGAGGGAAAAAGAAACTTTTATGGCACAGAAACTACGTTTAGAAATCTGTAGAATGAATGAAATATCATTATTAAGTACACAAACAAATCTCAACACTACTAATCATTGGAAAAAATGTATATCACAAAAACAAAGAATCTTAAATATGACATTTTAGAGTTACTTGCACATCTTGATAACTAAAAATATAATGAAATTTTATATTATATAACAAAATAAATACTCACTAGTATATGTATCCTAGATTCGAGATTTCAGAGATATGATATCCTTTTACATGAATATCTTCATTTTTTGAAAATAATTTACTCATTCCTTATAAATAATATGATATTGACTTGGAAAAATAATACATTTTCGAAACGATATGATAACATCAGCAAAAACAAATATAGTTCTCAATACCTTTAAAGTGGATTCGGTATCTTTTACATCACACAACAAAATATTTTACTACACAAATCGATGACAAAATTAATTCAGAGAAGCACATGCGTCAATAACAATATCAGCAGTTGCTATCCAGGCGCTCTCAGGAATTTTCCCAAAGGGACACGAAATGAATGTTATTCCAAAAGCTTTTATTCAAAAACCTGTTTGTCCGGAATGTAAAAGGGGAAAGGATTTTTCAGTCCCCTCTTCACAGAAATGTTTCGTAAATTTCATAAGTTCCCTGTAGTAATACATTTTTGAAAAGAAAATGCAGGAAATGTAGCCGCATCTCAAAACATGCTTTCAATATGCCTCCACGAATATATAAGTGAAATTTCATTTTTCTCGATTTGGAAATATTTTGTGGCGAAAAATTTATTTTTATTTATTACGCATAACATAACGTTATGCGTTGCACTTCTTTTTAATCTCTGATAATCCCCGTAATTGTTGATAAAAGAATTTCGTTCGCATCGTTTTCAACGTGAATTATTTACCAGTTTTATCCTGTTACTTTGATCTGTGCAACTAAAAGTCTATTAAACAAAAGTTTTTCAGATTTGAACATATATGCATTTTTTACTTGCAAGTCGATACTTGAGTTAACTGCACACTAAAAACGATAATAATGACTTTTTTGATTCAGCATGGAGTGGTTTCTGGTACTATGGGAAATGAGGATTCAACTCAGGTATTGTCATTGTCATTCGATCTTTAATCACAATTTCGAGATTCCTAACCAGTAGCCCTTATGTCCTTTTTAAGGGTGGTGTTGACATAAAATCAAGCCAAATCAAAATGTATTTGGATTCTGTCGCGAAATTTAAGACTTTGCTTACGTAATCACTTCCATGAAAAAATTCAATAACCTTTACGGTCCTAAAGTGACAATAATTGATATATTTCAAACCTTCCTTTAATTGTGTAAAATAAGAAACATTCAGGTTTCTCCCTTATAGAGAATTCTGTTTCCCATAATTAACTCCAAAAATGTAGACGCATAAAAAAAAATTTATATCAGAGAACGGGCTGTAGGAAAAAGAATACAAAACGATTAAATGAAATTTATGAACTCTAAAATGTTCGCATATGCTTTTAATGAAGCAGCAAATATCTAAATTAATAGCAAACCTGTTGTCTTTTTGAACAGTTGTCACAAAGTAAACATCTGTCTCGAATAATCGTAATTATTATAGAAACAAATTCTTCTTATGCTTTTTCAAACATTTAGATTTATTTTCGTGCCTAAAAACTAATTTATTAGAGTGCAATCATTATGTTTTTCTTATTCTATGTTTATTTATTACTTAATGTCATTTAATTGGAATTAATTTCTGACTATTTTAAAAACATATATTTTAAGAAGTTTCACTTTCCCCCTTTTTTTCTAAACATTATGTCATTTTCAGCATCATACTTATAATTGTTCCGTTATCACTTTGGAAAATTTTCAGAATTTATTTAAAAAGATATTCAAGATGGCTGACATGTGATTATGTTTGATAAAATTTGTTATCGTGATCATTTATAATATTTCGCTTTCCTTGAGAACTTATCTTTTGAAACTGTTAAGTAACACAATTTTTCTCAATAAAAGTATTTCCTTATTTAATAAATAAACAATTTCTAATACTCGAGAACTTATTTTACAAAAACTATGAACTTAAAACAATTATGCTAATAAAGTAAAGTGCTTCTGACATAACATAGAAAAAAACTGAAATTACGTTTACTACTTATATTCAAAATAACCGCTCCTTTCTAGGAAACCAAGATGAGCTCGTTTGCACAAATTTTATAAATGCGCTTTATGATGCTATTGGTAATTTCTAGTATCCTTAGAGTAATGGTAATTTTCTGATCACCTGTTGTTTTGTAACTACTTTTTTAAACTTCATTATTTCAATATCCACAAAGTAAAATGTCTGGGAAAGCTTAGATAAAAGGAACGATTTTTTTTGTTTGAAAGACGATGATGCAATATGTCCATAACAGTTATAAAACCATGGACATGCCTTAAGATCATTTTTCAAAGGATGGTCTCTTTTCAAGATATCTTTAGCCACCTAATTCCACTATTCTAGGCAATTCTTGACTCTTTCCTGTAAGGATATTTAAATAGTAAAGTTTTTGGAAGTAAACGCTAAGCTTTAGAGTATCTGAAAATTACCATTATTCAAAGAATACCATAAGCATCTTGAAACGCGTTTCTTGAATTATGAACAAAAAATATTAGCTTTATTTCTAAGAAAGGGACGGCTAGTTTGAAAATTTGTCGTAAATATAAGCGTAACATATTTTTTATGTTATGTTAAAAGTGCCTTCCTCTATTAGAATGAAAATAATTGTTTTTAAAGTTTATTGTTTTTGTTAATAAATTCACAAATTATCAGAAGAGAAATTTTTAGATTGTCTGGTACTTTTGTAATTAGTTATGATTGTTGAGCTAATTTTTGATAATGTTTTCAGCATTGTTCTTATTTAAGGTATACGTCATAATACATCTTTGTATTAGTTTTATGAATATTCAACTAAGCTAAGTAACGAAATCATTTTAATATACTTTTAACACGTGAAAAATATATAGTTATCCATAAGAAAAAGAAAATAATATTTGAAATTTATTTTACTACTTTCATTTTAACATTTTCTAACATTTTTTTTCAAGCAATTTCTTCTGTTAAGTTCTTGAAGAAGTATATTTATTTAACATATTAATTAATAAGTATATAGTGAGCGTACTTCCGATTCCATGGCTCCTAGAAGTAATTACTATCATGAAAGAAAATATGCCCCTCAAATCTCTAATGCATTTTTATTTTCATAAGTAAAGAACTTTAAAGTACAAATACTTTGTCAATGATATCAACAAAAAGAATGAAATCAGTCAATTCTGTCAAGAAAATAAATTATTAAAAGAATAGCTGAAATAAAAGCAAAAGATAAATTTTTATAGTAGATAATAACTTTTTTTTCCGGTATTAAAACAAAAGGAGATGAGATAATATTAAACAAAATGTATCTTTTAGCAACGTAATTGTATGTTAAGCAAATTAAATGCTATTAGTATAATCAAAATGTATTATAAAGTCAATCTTTTCAACCTAACACCATGTATTCTTTATTTCATGCTCACTCATTTTTGTTGACGTCATTTTCTCAAAACAACAGCTTGTTAGCCCATGTTAAATAAACCTTGAAAAAAAAACTTCATAGCATTGAAAACTGCAAATTCTCAGTAATTTCTTTGATTGTGTTTTGTTTAGATTAGTTACATAAGCGTGTTAAACAACGAAGAGGTAGTAATTTTATGAAATAATTTTCCTACAATAAGATTTAAATTTTTCAGTTATAGAGAACCTGAAAACTTGGAAAAATGTTCTTATTGCTTTTGTACGTCTTTTTAAAACTTTTCATCACTGAATTAAATATAAAGATATTCTATTTCATGTACACTTCCATTTCCTTTTCTTTGTGTTTTTAGTACCAGGTAAAATATTTATCGGTTGGTTAAAATATTTTTTCAAAAGTGGTAACATAATAATTTTGCATCGTTAAATGTTTCAAACATTATTCATTCATAAGATGATTTAATTTAAACTCATACAATAGCTCGAAAAAGCTTGACCTGACTTTTGAGCAATGAGGAAAAATAAAAAAGTTCTATAACACACCAGGGAAGCTCTTGGGCAGTTAAAACAGCCGATCTTTCATTTTTGATTCATCTTTAATATAAAGCACGATTTTTCAACAAGCGTTTCACTAGCTTAACCTCTACACCACACCATATGATGACTTGCATAGTTCACAAAGACCCATTTTAAATTATATTTCTTTTAGATCATAAACATTTATTTACAAATATTTTCCCCTTTACTTTTATGTTTATTTAAATTTAAAAAGTGTGGCTATTAAATAACTAGAATGGCACTGCTACAGAAGAAGTACGCATGCACCAAACGTAAGCTAGTGACAGCTGTTTAGCGTGGAGCCTTCTGTTTCGAATGTAGTGCCTCTTATTTCTGTGAACAAATCATTACACCTACAGCCTTCTTTAGTATTAGAAATATTTCTTTGGTTTCTTCGGAAAAATGATAAGAAATCAAAGAATTGTAGAGATTTTACACATAAAATTTGGAAAAATTACTTTGAAACCTATAATTTATTAAAAGGAATGCATGATAATGAATGTTTATGGCGTGTACCTTTTTCTGAGAGGATTAACCATTTTCTAGATAGCCGAAAAGACGTTGAAGATCAGACAACCGAGTTGCCCTTCCGCGTAAAAAATTATGGTATCATCGAAAAAATCAGTAATCTGGTTCAATCTCAATGTCGGTATATATTCATGTGTTTGCTCAGACTGTAAGAATTGACAAAGAATCCGTTCATAAATTTTTCCCCAAGAAAATGTACCGACTCATTCTACATTGACTGTTTGTAGCTTGTAGCTAAGTATGGCCTCTCAGTGTTAGATCCTCCTCCTTCTTCTCCAGATCTTGAGTCATACGACTTGTATCTGTTTTCTAAGGCGAAATCTGCATTTAAAGGAACACGATTTGAGTCTGTTGAATCTATAAAAGGGAAAGCAGCACATATCCTTCTTTGTCAGATCTTGAGCTATACGACTTCTATCTGTCCTGAAAAAGCTGATAGTTAAAGTCTTTCACCACTATTTCGAACTATGGAAGATTGTCATGGAATGTGACATGTATAGAGGAAGGGCGCATATTGAAGGTGATAATTAGTAATTATATATAATATCAAAATAAAATGTTTTACAATTTCATTGTCGTTATTTAATAGCTACGCTTCAAACATT
This sequence comes from Nephila pilipes, assembly GCA_019974015.1. Classification (NCBI taxonomy): domain Eukaryota; kingdom Metazoa; phylum Arthropoda; class Arachnida; order Araneae; family Nephilidae; genus Nephila; species Nephila pilipes. The sequence continues at coordinate 65,542 of BMAW01010143.1, forward strand.
ACAATTTATATCTTAAATAATTCTCCTCCACGTTTTCTTGCTTTCTGATTCCTCTAACTATCCAATAACTACCTTGTATAAAATTTAAAAGTTTCTGAAGTAATGACATTTTTAATTACTAATTTCTTATGATTTACATCCTGTATTCTTAATACATGTTTGTGATTTACAGCAATCATGTACATTCTCTTGGAAAAGAGAAGCTAAAAATGAAGCATTTCTTGTATACGTTGGTGAATTCATCTTTTTTCGCATTTCTTGCACCGGCTCCATTTGTGTGTTCTCGTATGCCTTAGATTTTTCAATTGCTGCAGTAATAAATTTAACCATTATTGTTATTGGGATATTTTTCTTCCTTGTATCTCTGCAAGGTTCAGTCAGTTTTTCCCCCATGTTTCGTTTATAAAAAATAAATTTTTTTTTACTCGCATGTTAAGATTGAAAGTAGGATTTACTTGTATAAAATAAAAGGCACATTTAATGCAGTCAAGTCAATTGCGGAATAAAACACATACTCACACATATAATCTCTTTGTACATCTGTATATGTTTATATATAATCTATTTTAACCATAGCTTCCATCTTACATTTAATTTCATTGTTATTTAAAATTATATCTGAAAATTTAGTCTCCTAATATACAGTTGAAACGATTATTTATTTATTTTTTCGACCATCCTGGAACAGGAGTCGCATCTAAAATATTTAAGCATCACATGATGTTTATCGTGCATTATTTGAAATAGAGACCATCAAAAATTACGAAATTTATTTTAAAATGAATTATATGCACATAAATGTTATGGGTCGGTTAGAAATTGTCTGATTAAATCTAATTTTTTTTTTGTCCTTTTTTGTTGAGAAAAAAAAATTTTTTTTTACAAGTTTAATAAAACATTAAATAAAAAAAATATATATATCTATTTAAAGAACACACATTAAAGAACATATCTCGTAATAAAACACCTTAATAAAATTTGACGTGTGTTGCGTGTCGCCAGAAGATTGGATTTTCCCAGCCAGAAGATTGGAGACTCCATTTGACTCAGGCGCGAATAGTCTCTTATGTAGCAATTAAATGTTTTTTTCAACGTTGTATAAGTAAATAAATAAGGATAATATCACTTTAAAAAATGAAAATAATTTTTTTTTAAGTGATGACAACAAACTATTGAGTTTATATCTTAAAACAAAAAAAATCTGAAACAATTCAAATTTTGCAAGATAAATATTAGTTCATGTGTTGTATCTATTTGTATGCAATGTGCCATCATTTAACAAGCAATGTAAACATACAAGCTAATCAGTACGGGTTAAGAATTTTTAGAAACACGACAGTTATTACAGACCGCCAGCTTTCAATTTTCAGATAAGTAACTTTTTGCTTACTCTGTGAGAATTTCATAAAGTCGTCATAATTTGAATCAGTAACCAAGTAGGAATACATTTTAGGCCAACCAGACTTGATGACCGGACTTTTCTGGAAATATTTCGCATAATGGGGTCACTATGTTTTCTCTGCTCTACGATGGTTTTAGAAGTGGCAACTCTTGTGATTTTCGCCAATTTTGACGATTTTTGAAATTGCGAAAAGTGGTAGTGTAAAATTTCTTTTCCTCCTTAATTTTTTAGTATAAGTTAATATATTTTTATGTCAACGGGTATGAGAAATTATAAAAACAGAACGATTAGGCATATTTAAGGTACGAATTTAAATGTAGTACACGCTTACTATTCCGCACAAAGGTTATTAAGGTTCGGTTTGATTTTTTTTATTAAAGCCGCACTAGAAGCAACACAAGAGCTTTTGGCGATTGAAATTGTAATTTTGATTATCGGTCAAGTGACAAGGATGAGACCAGAGTGTCAACCCCTCTCCTTACTTCCCCACCACGCCATCGAGGGGTATTAATTGAAAACTATTTACTATTTGGATATAAGGAACTTCAACAGACTGGACTAAAATGTTTTTTTTATCTCTAAAAAAACGTAGTCTTGAAAAATCTAATTTAAATCCTCATTCTTCGTTTTATATCTGGTTTAATTTAATTCATTATACATTATGAGCATCAATTGTGAAATCAGGAATCGAACCCATGAATTTAATCTTGCAATGCTGAATGATATTCGCTGCCAAAAAAAACACGAGCTTGCTATAACCATTTAAATATTGAAATTTAACAATTTACTTTTGTCTTCATTTTATTGAAGATGTAGCAAATATTTTTCAAATTCAATTTTCAAAGAAACATCAAATTTAAATAGCATTTTCTTCTTCTTCTAAGCAAATTAAAACTTTAAAATATTAACCAGCAAAATAAGCAAGTTTATATATTAAAATAAATGTATGTGTACAATTTTATTCCATTGCATTATTCCTGTTTTCCTATAAATAATGACGGTACATCTAAAAGAATCAATTCAGTAAAATCATAAATGTATCAAGTAAACTTTTAGCAAATCTAACAGAAGTTCTAAGCGAACTTGTAACTATTTAAAAGAAGAGAATTTCACACATTCAATCAAAATGTTTCTTAAAATATCACATACTATCTCCAACACAAAATTACTTTTTGAAACAAGAATGTTATTTTTATAAGTACAGATAAAAACATTGGATATAGCGAAATAATATTTAAAAGACAATAATAAAATGAACATATATTATTGCATAACCCACAGTATGAAGCGAATCATAGAATATAAAATAATAATCATTGTATGAATAAATATCCAAGTGCGTATTTTAAACTTATTACCAAAAGATATTTTTAATTTTATGTAAACATACTTGCTCTATAAAATCAGTAAAAAATTAGTACAAAGTCTTGCAAATTCACAAAAATATTTTCGCAACGACGAAGTAGTAGATACTTCTTGTCTTAAACTGCAGCTCACCTTTGAAAAATTACCTTTGAAATAAACCTTTTTCCTATTTTACTTAAAAGTATATAAGTCTTTCAATCTTGATTGCCAAATATTCTGGTTCAATTCAATAAGTCTTTCTAAATTACAGTTCACCCATCCAATTCTATTTTATTTTTTCTACATCAAACATACATGATCAAGATTTCTCTTTGCATTTGGAGTTTATGGTCATGAAAGCTTGTGAATAATGTTTCTGTTCATTCTTGAAAATTTCATGCAACTTCCAATTTTTAATTTTGATCTTATTTAATCTGATTGCACCGAATTTATTTTAATAAATATTTATTTGAAACATAGAATGGTTGGAAAATTCATATAAAATAATTTTTTTTAAAAAAAAATTGTATCCAATAACATTCAGTTTATCTTCCTTTGTGTTCAAAATATTCTTTTGTGCAGGACCGCATTAAGAAATGAAAACGTTACTCATTTGTACTCAATTTATTTGATTTTAAAGAGTATAAATATGTATTGCTTTTCTAAACACGTTAAGAAATTTTAAGTAATTTCAAACATTTGAAATTCCAAGCCGATATCTTCAACAGTGACACCGCTTTTTGAATTGTCCTACCATAAACATTATAAAACTAAATGTTTATAAAAACTACTTTCATATACTGCATATCAGACTGAAAATTCTTTATCCCATTCATCAATATTTACAAGCATTTCTAAGTTTTCCATAAAATTTCTACTTGGCATTGAATATCTGCATCATATATACCTCCCTTTTATATTTTGCTTGAAGGATTTCATGAAATATATTATGACCTTAAATAAGTTCACACTTTTTTTTGTCAGAACTAATGTTTTATTAAAATTATGTGTTAAAAGGAATTGTAAGCAAAGTACTGCCCATCATTAGCTACTAATTCCTCCCATATTTTTGGCAGCATATGAAAAAATGACATGACTTTCAAAGCTATCGAAGAAACTACTCCTTTTTCGGTATATTCATAAGAATGGAAGCACTGCTGAGCCAAGCCATGTGCTAGCGAGGGTAATAAATTATATTCGGAGTGGTATATATCAAGTAAACAAGACGGGTAAGGGTAGGAGTAAAATACTTGATTAGGAAGTCATCCTATTTAAGTATTTTCAATGTAGGGCTATACCATATTTACATCAATAGGACGAAATTTGTCATATAACAAAAAACCTTCGTCGTGTCTGTGCTCTAATAGATGCCGTTTTTCCTCTAGGAATCTACTAAAACACTTCAATTGCAAGGGATAGTCATTTCCCTTGATTGTTTTGTTCAGTTTGAGCAACTTATGATAAATTATACCCTGCTGATCCCACCAAATGAAGTGTAGAAGCGATCTTTATCTCCACGATTAAATCATTATGTTTGAAACGTGGAAACGAGTCTCTGAATGTCGTTTTCGAAAAAGCATCCTCACCGTAAATCTCAATAAGAATTATGTGTTTATCTGCTGCAGGACTCTTTCGAATAAAATAGTGTAATAACAATAATCGGCAGTACTCTTAACATGGCACAAAACTTGTGATTTTTAGGATTAAGAATAAAAACCTTGTAAACTGAAATACAAGCTTACAGACAGGACTTAATCGTAGATACGTTACCATTTGAAATTACATTCACATTGTCCTGGTAAAACCATCTGCCTGGACGTAGCCAGAACAAATTCAAGGGCATAATATATAGCTCAAAATTTCCAAACAATAAACTTTGTAGAATGAAAAATGGTTGATAACGTTGTCTTGTCATATATAATCGTGATCAAGCGGTTGTAAGGTACGTTGTACAATTCCATCAAATTTTGACGTATGAAAATTGAAACAGTGACAGGTTTTGCAGGTAATTGTAGTAATTGTCTCTTCACGCAGATGTATGTCATTTTCACTCGGATGTAAATATGTTTTAAATGTACAAAAGTATAAATATACCTTTGTAAAACTGAAGAATTCCGCAAAATTGAATTTATTCAGAATGCGAGTGCGTATTTTGGTGAACTTAGGTGGCCCAAAATCATAATTTAGCTTCTCCAAACATTGTATAATTGTGCTCTCAAGGCTGGAAAAATCATAAGAAAGATAAAAATATATTTGACAAGACAAAAAATTGAAAATATATAAGGACCATTTGGGTAGCTTCAGCTTCGAGGGACTGCGTTATCCTTACTTACAAACAAGCTGTAAACCTACGGTAAAGGAAAAATAGCACTAGAATGATTTGATCAAGAGTTTCTTGTACTTACTTTGATAAAGTAAAACTTAAGAGTTGTTTTATTTCAAAAATATGTCTCTATCAATCAATTAGGCAATTATGTTCTAAATCGAATTATAGTTCGAAATACCGGTAAAAATAAATACTGAATAAATACGAGTAATTCTGAAAAGTTAAAACTGTTCAACTTCTTTTGTCAAGCAAGTAAAAAAAAACAGTGAAACAATAACGTAACAACAATAACCATTAGAATTACAAGAAAAGGTAAATGCCTTTTTACCGATAAATGTTTAAATTTTGGTGCTAAAGTAAATAACATAATTATACTTAGTTACAAAGTAACGAGGGAATTTTTTCTCACATTTCCAGTAAAAATTTATTCTTCTTCTGTCAAATTAGTTATTATAAATTATTATCCAATTATATTTGGGTTAATTTTTTGAAAAAAAAAAGGTTATATGACTCTGTAGAACGTGTAAACAGTTTAGCAAAAAATCGAAATAATTTTGGATAGGTTCTAAAATAAACTTTATAAATCAATCCAATTAATATGCAGTTAACTCATACATTCACGAAGTGACGGATAAGACTTGATGAATAAAAACTAATAGTAAATCCTGTAAAGTACTGCCTAAGAAAAATTATTCATATGTTTAAGAGAATATATATATAAAGTTAAAGAAACGCTTAATAATTTTTCGAACTATGTCTATGGAGGATCAGTGAAAAAACATAAATAAAATATTAAATACTATAAAATTATTTTTATTTCGTTGCGTGTGGAATTATCATCATAGTGAATGAGAGAATTTTCAGGATTACTAAACAACATTATTTTCTTAATGATGACACTAATTATAAATCTATCTAAATAAAAGAAAATAATTTATATTTAATGTGTTTCTACACATACTGAGATTGTGTAGATCTATTAAATATCCGAGCATAATATAATGTTTTTTCATAATCCTGGTAATTCATCAGGTATTGTTAAGATTTTTCAAATTTCATTTTAATTTCAAGACCTTTTCAAAATTTCCTGCAGCATAGGTCTTCAAACTGGGTTTCGCGGAACCTCCTTGGAACTCTGATAGGGGTTCCATAAGAGATCCCAATTAGCTTAAATAAAGCCAACACACGTTTCAAAATTTTAGTAAAATTTTAATCTTTATAAAAGATCGAATTCTTAAAGCAGTTTGCTTGTAAAAATAAATTTAATTAAGTATATTACGAATAAATAAAATCTTAACTTTCATAAAGGCCACGTGCTTCAAATACATTAATTGATAACTTCAGATCACATATTAGTCTCCATTCTTTGGCTCAAGTAAAGAATCGCCTACTTATTTGATCACTTATTTTACAATTTTCAAAGTATAAAATAAAATTGAAGCCACACTTTTAAAATTGAAATTTTGGGTAGATTGCATTTTGAAAGAAAATATGGAAGGTGTTCCTAATTTGCATCATATTTTAGCAAATGGTACTCCTAATCCCAATAAAAATGTAAAAACTTGTTTGGTCCAACATTTATCAGATCTGCAAAAATCATTTCTTGAATATTCCCTGTTCAAATAGTAAAATTATTTTGTATCCTCTTCTTATGCATCATTTAATCATATATTTAAAATATATTTATGATAACGTACAATAATTTGCATTTTTAAAAACCATTAACCAAACTTGTTAATTTGACTCTTACAATTATTCGCATTTTCTTTTAAAGAAATTATAATTAAAGTTATGTACCGTTTGTTACAATTCTTTACTACCAGTAGTGTTTCATATATTTCCCTGCACAATTATATAAGTTGTGGAAGCTTCTCTGTTTGATACTAATTGATTGCGATCATTATTCTAGTGAAGCATCTTTTTTATAACAATAATTTATCCATATTTGGTGAATATACCTTCATATATGCGAGATAAAATATGGTAATTTATGAAAGTATAGTATACACATACATATGCTAGTCTTTAAAAATTTATGTACTGATTTATTTTTTCTTTCTTATTAATCGTACTATTTTCAAATTAATGTTTGCTAGAGATATTTCATTTTGTATGAAATAAAATTATGTTTTGAAACAGTATTTGATTAACGTCGTAAACAATTTTTCAAAATATATCATACGAAATTTATATGTTATGGTATTATTTTTTTTTTAAATTTTAATTCTTATTAAGATTTTTAGGTTACTTCAATCTTCGAAGTATTGCAATTTAGATTTGTTATAATTAGGAAGAATTCTTAACTATTATTCTCTAATTTTTAATTTTCTTAGGTATATAATTTATTCATTAAGTAGAAAAAAATCATCTATTTCCAAAATGGATACATTTTAAAAAGTGGATGGAAATTGGTGACCTTGTTCAATGTTTAGGGCAATTAAATAAACGAAACACATTTCAAGTAACGTAGTCTTTTAATGATATGATGTTATTCTAGAATTATTGAAAACGTCAGGAAGAAGGCATGCGTAAAATATACATGTTTCATTTTTTAAGATTTTATATTACTTTTGCGAAACATAACAGAATAGAAGAGTAGTCAGAAAAAATTCTTAAAATAAACATAAAATATTTTATCTAGTTTTATAACATAACAGCTGATAAAAATATGGGATGAAATTTAATACGAATATATTATTTTCAGTATTTTATCCATGACAAATTTTCTTAAGGTTAATAATTTTTAAAATGAAATCGAATAATTTTTTTATTCATTTCGGAATATTAACTTCTTAAGATTTTAACAAGTTGACTGCATTAATAGTATAAATAAATGAACGTGAATTTATAGACAAATGCTTAGTTGTACATAAAACATTAGATTGATGTTTTATTTCAATTGAATGAAGTTTTAAAATACTGCTTCAAATGTTCTTTGAAATACAGTATAATTAATTGATTTCCAAATAAAAACTGATTTTTTCCCGAGATAAATGAACATTTTTAATAATAGAATTTCATTTAACAAGTGTTTTTCAGTATTACAAAGTATTAGAAGTTAATAGTTCTGATCAATTAAATCGCTTAGATTAGAATAACTTTATTATTTAATATACCCGTAGAGAGAGATTCTATTTGCCTTCATGTGTTTTAACTCTGATCACAATAAAGAACCTTGTTTAACAATAATGATGTCTGACAATAATGATGAATAACAATAATGATTTAATAATAATGATGACATCTTTCAAGGAATTAAATCGAACGGTTATCATGGTTGTAGAAATTCGGGTTTATTCATGGTATCAATAACGTAGTATTTGAAAATCCTGTTATTGGGAACAGCCCTCACACACACACACACAATTCTAATTATTAATCAAAGGACGAAAACATATATTAGCTAGCATCAATTCTTCTAAATTCCTTAACGTGACCTCAGGAGCACTTGAAACTCAAAATTTAAAACATATATCTGTCCCAAAGGGAAATATATAAGCATATCGATGAACTTGTGTAAGTAGGCATGATTGGTTTAAACATTTTTTTTTTTTCAAATTCGACTTTATCATCTAAAGATAGGTCGAATGCACGAAGTGTAACCGCTGTGCGTAACGCAAATTTGGACCTTCAAAAACAGTCACGAGCAAGAACAATAAGAAATATAAATGCTAACTGTTTTGTACGATTCATGCAAAAAAAGCATTTGTTCTGAAAATGTTTTTGATGTTTTAATGCAAGATAAGTGTTTTTTCAAATGAAAGATACGCCAGAAAGAAAAATTATGAAATAACATTTGAATTTAATAAATAGGAAAGAAATATTTCCAAAAATCAAATTTTAACTTTGTTTATGATGATTAAAAATTGTTATCGATGTATCTTTCCCTTATATAAGTTTCTATGTTTGTCTGAAGTTTCAAAAAAGAACTTCTTTAGAAAACTATTAAATGCTTTAAAAATGTGACACCTTAACTATGATTAGTTCCACACGCTTTCATGGAATCCTTTTTCCATCAAATATTACATAGGAGTAAATGTAAGCGAGTAGAAAACTTTTAATGCAGAGCAAATATAATATATATTATAATTATCAATCATGAATATCAGCATATGTTAATTATTTTTAAATTACACACACACACACACACACACACACACATATATATATATATATATATATATATATATATATATATATATATACATATATACTTTCTTTTCAACATGGAGAGAAATTGTAAACATTAGATTGTAATAAATTATTTTAAAATTAATACCTGTACATTATTACCAGTATTTTATTCGTGATTTATGGTGTGTATATAAAATGTATAAAATCACACGATACTTTAGGGAATGGATGTTGTACCTTACTGCTCCGTTTGCGAGTATAGGATGACTCACTCCCTTTTGCTCCGACAGTAAAAAAAAAGAAAATTACTTTCTGTATCTTTGTAGGGATGTACTTTAATTTCTGACTTTCGAATTTTTTCCTGCGACTGACTTGTCCTTAAACTATAAAGGTGGATGTTAGGTTACTTATTTAATAATTAATAAATTCTTTGAAATATTTTGAAATATCTTTCACTTAGTACGGAAATGTTTAATATTTTAAGTAGGAAAATGTTACGTATGTTATATTCTTAATGTTTTAAATGATAAAAAATTACAGTTTACAATCTTTTCTTAACTGTCTATAC